>VYZW01035725.1:4264-18026 GCA_013401315.1 Balaeniceps rex | reverse complement strand
ATGCTAACTGCAACCACATGGCTTTGGCCAGAGCAGAATATGGACAAAACTGGTGAATCTGCTGATTTGTCTCACAGTCAGTTTGTGATGCTGCTTTTTTCCGAGCCAGGCAGCTGTTCACTGGCAACTGGAGTAAGAACACTGCACTCTCAGTTCCCACAAGCTGCTGAACAGTTGTCAAGGGGAAGCTAACTTCTATTAACTACTTTTCCTGACTGCATTTGAATCGTGAACAACTCTGTATCCAGTTACCAGTTCTTTGCAACTGCTGATGCTAGATCCTGGTCTCATTTATAACAATTAATTTGGAATTACACATTGATTTCATCACACTTGCTTTTCACTTAATTGCATTACAACTGAGACAAGACTGACTTCTCCCCTCCCCCCGATGCTATTCAACCTTTCTGAAGTCTTAAATATTATATGTGTAGCCTCCATGGTATACTTCAGTGGGTCTTATTCAACCTCTTTGTGCCCAATAAAACTCAGTGGTATTTGCCAGAACAGATTTAGTTTTCTTTTGGAATTACTGTGGTTTTAAGATAACAATGAAAAAAAGGTTTTAATAAATTCTAACATACTAAGTACAGTGATATTTAAAAACCACCTTTTTAATACATTTGATCTGGTCTGTAAGGCTATGGAACTTAACTTGAAAAAGAAGTTTCTCAGCTGCCAAGTGAAAAAATACCACCAGTTTATTAACAAAGAAAAATGTTACAGATGAGATTACTCTGGTGCCATATTTATATTGGCAGTATGTGTTCACTTATCCAGTTCCTAATGAAAACAACAGATAGAACATACTAAATTCAGCTAGCTGTATAGATTATGCTGTTTTAAGTAGTTTTATTTTGAGAAGTGTCTGCTTGCCAGAGTCTTGGACACCACTAAGCATATGTTTTGTTTTTTTTTTTCTACTAAATACAACTCCAGGTCCAGTACTTTTTATCAGAGACTCCATGGTTTATAGTCAAAGACTGTGTATTCTAATAATGCTCATGCGATGAGAGAATAGCAAAAGGCCCTGCAATTCTTTCTTTTATATGCATGGGTGAATACAGAGCATATAACTGGAAACGTTGAACTACTAAAAATATATCCATAGCCCATAGTGTTCACTCCTGTGCTTCTTGAGATAGCTGATGGAATTTGTTTCCGAGGGACCAAGCCTGCTATAATGATGTTCTGTAGCAGAAGATGGTTATACTTCATGAAGTCAGCTTTTAACCAGCTCCTGTCAAGAGGCATTGGATTGATAGCAAAGGTAGATAGACGCATGCACTACGCATGTTAACAGAAAATACTAAGCGGTTAGAGTAAAGACAACTTTATGCGTTCCAAAGCATTTTATCTGTAATAATCACCCCTTTCGAGAGGAGAATTGTAATATATAATGTGTTTATATTACATGGTATGAAAGCTCAGAACTTCTCCTGAATCACAGTTGTAATATAGTGCTTTTATTTATAATAGCCTCTTCTTTAAAACAAAGAAAACCTGGAAAACACTTCTTTAGTTTTTTTCCACTGTTTAGAAATCCAATATTCAGCTTCACTAAGTAATGCAGTATGCTACCTTTCTCAACCTACAGCATGTCTTGGATGTCGTGCAATTGTTTCTAACATATTGTGGTAGTATGAAGTGCAAATCTGGGACCATATTTATCAATGCGACTTGTTTATTTTTAAAATTATTCTGGTGATGGCATTGGCATTTCTTCATCTGCAGAAGTCTTTGTATTCATGTGTATGGACTGTACTTACTGCATTGAGGATTTAATCCTGGATTTGGTGTTTTGGATGCAGCTGAAAGATATATAAATAATGATAAACAGAAAACACGCATGAAGAATTAGAGGACAGTATTGGAACTAGGGAAAACAATTGGAACAAGTATGTCTTTGTATCAGGGCTGTCGTCAGCCAGATCAGTGTTTCCTTTTCTCCAGACAAATGCTGTATGCACAATCTGGCCATGCAGTAACCCAGTTTGTAGCAGTAGCTCCAGCTGCAACTTGCTGCCTGTATAGCTATTTGGAAATGGGAAAAGGAAAGGAATCAACAAATATCACAGCAGATTGGAAGATGATAATGTGAGCAGAGTGAGGTCTGAGCTGCAGAAAGAACCCTGGTGGAAAACTATGGTTAGATACATTCACATGATAGGCTTGAAAAATTAAACAGATGCAGAATTTGCAGCAGGATGTAGAAAGAAGTGCTAGGGTAAGGAGAATCCTCTCTTGGGAATATTCCCAACAGAAAGACATCTGGTCTGGTATTAGAAATCTGGACTATTTCATCTGAATGATCTTAAAACATTTATAATTTATCCTCTTGGTGATCTTCAGCTTCCCTGCTCACTGTTTCTTTTGTAATANTTTTTTTTTTGTGTTTGTTTTTTTTTTTTTTAAATGTAGTCCTCTTTCACTACTACATTGCCTTTAATCATCATCTTTGTATAGTGTAATTCAAGTAGATGAATTTCAGAGTCTAAATGATCTTAAGTGTGTCAGAAATAGGAGCACAGCATTATTAAAGCACCTTTTCACAGTGCTTGGGCACCTCTTTTAAATATATTTAATGCTTTGTATTTTGAATATTTACATTTTTTATTTTCAAAATATCTATTTACATTATTTAATTTCTACAAGTTTCATGAAACACTCTTCACTAGGAAGCTTTCCTTCATGACTAATGGCTCTGTCTCTCATACTGCGTTTTAAGCCTGAGAGTTCTCATGTGAACCACCCCAAAATAATTTTCTTTTTTATTCTGGTATTTTGGCGAACTGCTTATCTGCTAGTTTCATGTTGTGAAATTTGGTGGTGTGTGTTTTTTTTTTTTCTGTTTGTTTGTTTTTTTAATGGGGATGCCTGAGTCTTCTAAATTCTCTTTGGAGATGTAAAACACATCTATTTTTATTGGCTTCCTCTCCTTACAAGATTTTATACTACAGCAATTTCTTTCCAACCTCAGATAGGAATATATGACTACATCCAATTCAAATAGAGATGATACCAGAAAAAGAGACAAGCAGAAGCTTGCAGTTTTTGCTGCATGAAGCCTGCTCCAGAAATGATTAGAGAAGCAGAGACTTCTGTATACTGAATGCAGTTATCAGCACAGGGCTCACTGTCAGTCCTGAATCAGAGGCCCATACTCGGGTGAACTCTGATCCTAGTCATGCATATGTAAGACTTTGCTTATGTGAGAGCTCCATTAGCATTCCACATATGTAACCTGAATAAAAATCATGAATACTTTACCTAAACAGGAGGAATATCACTTATGATAGAAGAGTTTCATTATTGATTTCCGTTTGTAGCAGCTTTCTAAAGTGATCCTGATTGTATGTAATTCTGGAATGGATGTTGATGAAGCACGATTTCTTCATGTGAGCAGATAGTATGGTATGGATATGTTTAATCAGAGCTGTGGTAGCCTGAAGATAGTCTTTATAAACACCTTTTTTGGTGAAAGCACTGGAAATGAGAAAGCTTTCTGCTGCATCATGTTTGCAATGGTGAAATGGGCAGAGTTCAGTTATACCGCATATAACCTGAGGAAAATTGGGGAAATACGCCATCTACAGCTACCTCTGTAGTATTTCTTTTCTTGTGGTTGTGCGTTTCTTTTTTTAATGTCTTTTCTGCAACGCTATTATTGAAAACTATATCGAGAAATTCTGTTGTTAGTACCAGTGAAGGTGAGTAAATATTTCTAACCTTGTGTATATTGCCATTTTTTTTCACATATGCAGGCCTAATGTTAAGAAAAAAATAATTCTATTGAGAATTAAATCCCTCTGAATTTAAATTTTTTTACTGTATTTTTAGTTTTTCAGGTTGAAAAATTTTCTGCCTGCACAGCCAGTTGTGATCACAAGGAATCTGCACCAGTTTTATACAAACGCTCTGTGTGAATGTAAGAAAGATGTTCCCAGAAAGGCTGAGGTGTGTTTAAGTAGGGGACTCAGAACCTTAACATGCTCTCAGTAAATACAATTCTAATAAAGTGTGTAGGCTGACGGAAACAGTAGGGTGTGAATGATTTCCTGCTTGGAGGTAACTGCTTTACCTATGCCTGCCATTTTTCAGCAGTGGGAAATATCTGATGTATCATCTCCAATCTGAATGCACACATCAAGGGAGAAAATGTGTTCCTTTGTTTGTCTTCCCACATTTCTCCATGGTTTGAGTGGATGTACCATAGTGAAGACACTATCAAGTGTCTTCAGGAAATCACCTGTACTCTTTAGCGGTAAGCTTGGTGCAAAGAAGTCATCTAGCTGCTCCTGGGGTCCAAGCAGAAAGGGGGTATGTTTGAACAGAGCGCTGCATTTCGAGAGCAAACATTGAGGCCAGTCATCAGCAGTTTGGAAATCAGTGCTACGTGTGGACTTGTGTAGCTCAGTCACTGTGGTGTGGGAGCCAAAAGTTGTGTGATCAGCATTTGTCACTTGAGAGTTTTTTTGGAAACAAAGATGGAAACAGCACAAGATGTAATAGTAATTATTATAATTATTAGCAGTAATCATTCCAGGGGCTAGTTTAGCCTCTTCTGAGGCTTGCTGGAGGAAAGCTTTGCTGCGTGTTTTTGAGGCATGCTATTTATCTTCCAAAAGTCTGTGTTGTCTCCTCACATGTCCTACAGGGGCTGTAGGACATAGGTACTGTAGCGGAGGGATCCCCACTACTGTTCCTACTGTATAGTCATTAACGAGGACACAGAACCAGGTAAGACCTATTAAAATAAACAAAATGAGGCCGTTCAAAAGCACCACCACCATACTTGTTTCTGGTTTACTGTAACTCTGTGAGGAGGCTGAACGGTGGCAGCCACTACTGCAGGACGGACGTGAAATAAAGCTCTGCTGCAGGCCGAGTACCGCTTTAAAGGACGAAGGAAGAACTGGGAGGGAGTAACTCCTTCATGATCATGCCTCCTCAGAGCCTGCCGGGGGTTGCGGTGCGCTGAGCCCGACTGGGTGCCTGGGAAGAGCCGCTGTGGCCCGGGTCGGGGCCGACCGCGGGGGCCACCTGCCGTGCCACGGCCCACAAGCTGTGAAGATCTTCAGCGCAAAACCGTAAGGCGGGAAGCAGCGCGGGGAGGCTGAGGGGGGAAGAGAGAAAGAAGGCGGCAGCAGCCGCGGCGCCCGGCTAACGACCGGCGCTCCCCGGCGGGGCCGCCGCCGGCCCTCGCTGCGATGGCGACGGGCGGGGTCGACTCCTCCCGCCTGGGGCTGGAGACACCGTGAACCGCAGGCAATGGCGGAGGGCAGGCGCCTGGCGATCGCCCCCCCACCCCCTCCGCTGTGGGCTGAGCCCTTCCGGCTGGGCGGGCAGTGTGAGGAAAGCGCCTGCCCGCCCTCTCCGCCGTAGTGCCCGCGGCTGGGCGCTGCGGTCACCGGTCACGTACGCAGCGGCCTGTCGGCTCGAAGGGTTCGTACGTAAGCAGCGTAGTAAAAAATATACATGAAGAAGCAGTAATACGTTTCGTCAGCTGCCAACAGGCGGGGTGTGAACGGGAGAGGTGTTAAGGCGGTGTGGAGCTGGTGATTTGGGAGGTGCCCCGTATGGTAGCCTTTGAGTTCGTAAGGCATGGCTCTACGCTGGGCGGTTTCTCGACTGTAAATTTACCTGTGCTCCGTTCTTTGGCGAGGTTGTCTCAGGTATTCACCTTAGCTTGGAGATCGCCATGCTTTGCATAAAAAGCATGAAAGATTGCACTTTTGTGAAGTAGGTGTGCTCTTCTTGAGTAGTGAGGTAATAGCATCTTTAAGGTTAAAAGTTATTTAAGAAGTTCCAACATGGCCTAAAGTGGAAGTGAATTTCAAATAGAAGTTAGTGTGCAGTGAGGTGTAAATATGTTTTACTGTGAATGTTTATATTTCTTTGTAACAAGGTTTTCCAATTTTTGTTGTTATGAAGACTAAGATGATGTAATTTAGCATATAAGTATGAAGCCAGTTCAATTTTTCTATCTCCACTAAGCCTTAAAATGACTTGAACTTTTCAATGACTTTATACATCCATTTGTAGCCTATTTGGGTGCATTAACTTTTTTTTTTGCCAGAGCTCTCTGTATTTATAAAATGCTACCAAATGATATAAATATTAGTCCTGTCCTCAGATCTGCAACTACTAGGATATGTGATGACTCTAGGTACTTAAACCCCTTTACAGCAGATTATTTAGAAAGCTGTTCTGACAGTATAGTGTTCTTTGTCTCCGGTAATGGTGGGATTAAAGATATAAAGATATAAAGATTTTTATAAGCATAAAACCACTTAAGACTCATATTTAGGGTTAGGTGAAAAATTTTCTGCTTTAAATCAATTTAAAAAGTTTTAAGCTTTTTACTTTGACTTACTGAAAGAAAATATCAACAATGGTCAAAAGTATATAAAATAATTATATATGTTTGCTTGGTTTCTTTTGCCTTCACATTGCTGCAGTTTAGAAATAAAGTGACAAGTAAATTGAAAACTACTCCAGTGATCCTGAAGACAGTAACGCATTTGAGCACAACAAAATCTTAGCTGAAAATGAATTTGCAGTTAGGCATTGCTTTATTCACAGAGAAACAGATTCAATCTTAAAATATTTTTCAGTGTGCTTTTATTGATCTAATGCTTTCTACTTACCATAGTTATTAGGGTACATGATCATAATGATCCCAGTTTAAAATATTTAAGTTCCATAGCAATTTTAGAGGTAAAAAATAGGGGAGGGTGGAGTTGGAGACTAGCCATTTCCATGCATCTTTTGCCATCTAAAGTCTGAAACCTTGTTCTTAGGATGGCAACAATCAGCAGTATTCTTATAACAGATTTGATTAGAATAACCTCTTGTTACAATTAAGTTGGCCAACAATGGGGGAAAAATATAGGAAGATACCACTTGTTATGATTATTTTTTAATCTCATGTATCCTATCCGTTTCCCCTAGTTTCCGCTTGTTTTTGTAGTAGGATTCTTATAACGTAGCCTGTGAAGGTGAATGCTATCTGATGTTTAAAAATCTCATTTTTGCCTTAGTCTTTTTAGATAGTTGTCGTATTTCCTAAAAGTTTTTTTGTTACTTATTTGAAATTACAGATTGTGCTGTAGCTAAAAATGTCTTTGTAGCCTAATGAACTAATGAGAACAATTTCTAAAGAAATAAGAACTGGGCATTAGTTTTGTTAAATACTTGTCTCTGAAAGAGACAAGTGAATTCAGTTGATGTTGAGAGCAAAGGTAGAGACCTTCCCAAGGTGGGCAGATTTTTCCTGCTTTATTTTACATAAATTTATTTTAAAATAATAATAACAAAGCAGAGAACGTATAATTTATTGAATGACGTTATTTTCCATATGTTTAGTAGTTGTTTTTGTTGGTTAATGTTGTGTTTAATGAACTAGAAATGTAACAGTTTGAAGATTTTGCAGATCTGGGATCATGTCCATACATGAGAGTGAGCAGGAGATTGGCAAGCCTTATGGCTGAGGTACGCATGCCTCCCATCAGAACATACAACGAAACTGTGCATTGGGACCCTATTGTTTAAACTAGGACTAGGGGCAAAAGTGACATATGTGCAAGATTACAGAATTTGGCATGGTATATCCTCTTGTTTAGTGAAGCTGTAAAAACCTCAAATAAAGACGTTAATAAAACTTATTAGGCAAATAGGCAGCTGAACTAAGTATTCATGTTTTTTTTTTATAAGTGTTATAAATGTAAAAAATAGGAAGAGAACTGGACTGCTTGGCTTTAAAGAGGCATAAAATGTACTAGAAATTGGTGGAAAGGAAACAATCAACTGGTCTTTGTCAGTATACAAATTCTTTAAGAGGGACAGCATATTTTGTGTTAGTTGCAGTTTGTAAAACAAAAGAAATCCCCAAACCCAAACAAACTACCCCTACCTGAGTCCCCTTAAAGTCATATCATACAAGTGAGTTGGTTTTTGTCAACAACTATTTTAAACGGAACTGAAATTCCATCTCTCGGTAGCAAAATACGATGCTAGACTGGTAGGAGTGGTGACATAGCAAGGAAGATCAGGAGGGCTGTGGTGACAAAAAACAGAATTATGGGGACCGTTTTGGTTACCCCTCTACACTTTGAGTTGAGATTGTCAGGTGTGGCAGTGTGCTGAGAGTGGCCCAACACTCTTCAGACACAATAAAGAAATGATTCCTGGGCTGCAGAAGGGGAGAGCTAATTTTGACCTTCTGAGCAGCAAGTTTCAGAAGGTTACAACTGAGTAGCTAGTCTAAGAGTGGCCATAAAGTACTTAAATTTAGCATTATTGAAAGGACAGGAAAAACCCTAGTAGTAAATGGTATGCGTGTTGAATTTCAAAAAGGGGAATTATATAGAATGATAAAGCTTTTGATAAAAAAAATGGAAGGGCTCAGTCAAATGGCTGAAATGCTTGCAAGTGGCGTGGACTCTTTTAACAATAATTATACTAGAATTGTAGGGCAAATGCCTATCACTTATCAGCTGGATTCTAGAGCAATTAAAATGAACCAGTGTACACAAAATCCAGGTAAAATGATTTATTGAGAGTAAGATGAAACTCTTAACAGATTGAATCTAAAAACACGATAGGGCAGGTCAGAATGATTACAAGGAATGAGTTTTCAAAGAAATAGAAACTACTAAGAATCCTTGTACATTGCAGGTAGGAAGCCTGCTGGGGAATTTACAAGGCAAACGGCTGATCCTTTTACAGGTATAAAAGGATTATTCAAAGAAAACAAAGACGTAAGAAAAAAAGCTGAATCTTGTCCTTGTTGACTAGAAAGGAGCTTAAGGAGGTTCCCACAGTACGGTCTGTATGCGTTTTGAAGGAGCTTTCTCACAACTGGATTGTTGGGAGAAGAAATTGCCAAGATAAGATCCCTGAGCAAGATTGTGTTTGCCAAAGAGTTTTAATGAAACTCACATATGAAGCCACTGACTGACTAACTATAGCGTGCAAACTATTACTTAAAACTTTGTTAGTACTGAGAGAACAGGTGGGTTGTGTACATGACGCACATTTTTGAAGAGTTTTAACAGAAACATTGGGAACTGGCTAGTAAGTCTGGCTTCTGTTTGAAGTCATTTGGTAGAATTTACGTGATAAAGGATAGAGCTGTAGGCATGTGGATAAGATTGATATAATGGGAAAGACTCTGCAACTTGTAAAAGGTGCCTTACAAACCTATTAGAGGCCTTTGAAAGGGCCAGTAAACAAGCAGTAATTTTGATTTAATTGATGTATTCTACAAGAGTTTACAGGAAGACTTGGAATGGTGTCGTTTACCAAATGAGTTTAAAGAAATTGAACTTCCATGTATCAAGGTTTAATAAGTGTTAACAAATAGAAAACAAGATGAGAAATAACTGCTGGCTTTCCTATGTAAGGGAGTCTCACAGGAATTTGTGAGCCATCTAATATCCCCATAAGTGATCTGCAAAAAAGGGATGAGCAAGGTGGTAAAGTTTGCTCACTGCACTGATTTATTCAAGGTAGTAAAAATGAAATCTTGTTACAAAGAGCTGTAGAAAGACTTCATGATACTGCATGATGGAGTGATAAAATGGCATGTGAGATTCAGTGCAAATAAAGGCACTTGGGAAAACCAATCTTAATTTTCCACATTAAAACCAAGGACACTGAATTACACGTGGCACGAAAGAGATCTTAAAATTATAACACTTCATTCTAAGTAAATGCTAGCTCAAAGCACAGAGGCAGTCAAAAAAAAAAGGCAACTAGAGTATTAGGAATTATTAGAAAAGGGATAGAAGACAAACCATAAAACCTTGTTATGCCCTTGCATAAATGCCATAGTTTGCCTGCAGAGTTCTGGTTACCCTTCTTCTGAAAGTATTATAAAATTAAAATACATACAGAGAAGGACAAAAAGGATGATAATAGATATGAAAAGACATTTTTCTTAAGGAGTCATTCGGTAGATTAGGGTTCTTCATCCTGGAAAAGTTACAACCAAGATGATAGAAGTCTGTGTAGTGTTGACTTCCACAGAACAGATGAATGAAAGTGACTGTTTATGATTTCTTTTGTCTTCCTAATGCAAAAAAACCAAGGGGTATCATGTGAAATTATCCAGTAAAATATTCAGAACAAAAGGGTACATGGTTATGCGATCAAAGATTAGACAAACTGGTGGAAGCAGAAATTCTGATGAGGTATTAGATGTACTTTAGTAGGAAGTTCTTAGCTGGAGATTGCTAGAATCTGGCAGTGAGTATTAGGAGAATATTGCTCCGTGCTTACCCTTCTAGGGCAGATCAGCAAGGAAGACAGTAACACAGGGCAAGGTGGACTTTAGTTTGATCCAGTATTGTCATTCTTGTGTTTTTATGCAATGGGAACAAAATGCGCCAGAGACTGCAGTAGGTGTTTGTATACCTTCTGGTACAACTGCGTGCAGCAGGGGAGGCTGCCACTGTGGCTGCTGCGTGGTGCTTTCCCCTTCTCCTGCTCTGGAGCCTGACCTGCCTGTTTTAGTTGTGTGAGGTCTCAAAGCCGGAGGGAGGTTATGGTTTTGAGCTGGTGCCACAAAGACTGCCGGTATTTTAGCTAGGGAGCATGAAGCAGGGATCAGGTGAAAAAATCGGAATTGGACGTGACTCTTGTGAAATCTGTGGAAAGCGATGTGCCTTAAGTTCTCCTCACTCCATCATTGCACCACAAAATGCTGCAGTTGCAGTCCTGTTCTCCTTGGAATGCAGAAGTCTGATCTTCCTAGTGCTTTCTTGAGTACTTGTAGGCATTGTAGGGAGAATTTTTGACTTTTTTCTTTTTTTTTTTCCTTCTTTCATGTCTGCTAGCAAAGATAAATGTGTGAGAACAGTGTCTCTCACTACTGGAAGCTGATCAGGGATGCTGTTTGCCTGAGGCAGTACTTATTATTCTCAAAGAACAGTGATGCTTATAACTTGAAATGGAACCCATCTTTAGATGTATAATTAAGTCCTTATGTCAAGAAGAAAAATGTAAATTCAGCTTTTTAACCTTTAATATGTGAGGTAAACTTTATACAACAAGAGCATAGCATGACTTTGGAGTAGTATCAGTGCCAACAGTTACAAAATACATAAAACAATGCAACTACAGAAAGAATTAGAGTCTCTAAAGCATGGGCTAACTGACAATGAAAAAATCCGTGTTATAGTTACATGTGTCATGTAGTGTACTTACTTTTAGGGTTTTTTCTTACTGTACAATCATTTAAGACAAGGCTGACTGCTATATACATTCCCAAGTGGGAAAAGGTGATAATGCTGTTTGTTGCATTAAATTTTTTACTAGGATGATAAAATCACAGTCATAGAGTATCATAAAGTGTTTTCACTGCTCTTCCTCATTTATCTTCTTTTTCCTGAATCTTGTTCCAGCTTAAATTATAATGGCAAAAGATCAAGTAACTCATTAAGTGATGATGTTACATATGAGAACCTTTACTCTGTTTTTAGACATAATAGTTTGAAATTAGTGATGTAAATGTAAAAGGCGCTTACCTTTGGCACTTATATTTGATTATTGGTTGTTCATTGTGGAAGCTGTGGATCACTATTGTGTTTTATGAGAGCCTAGTGGTGAGAACAACATGCTACAAAAATTGGCAGATGACAGGCTTTGCAGAATGGCATCTTTTCTTCACATTCCAACTGAATACATCATGTACTTCTATTAATTTATTCTTGTGCTACACTGTTTTCCATCACACATGCCATAATACTGCATAAATAATGTTATGTTGCGAGATATCATTGGTCAAAAATAAAGCAAGCTATATCTGAAAATTTACATTTAGTAAAGATGCTAATTTTAAAAGTATGCAGAAAATGCATTTTCAATGTTTGACAGTTACAGTAGCAGCACTAATAATGAAGTTGTTTGGAATTCTCCTAAGGTTTTCCTCACAGTTCTTGTCATGCGTCCCATTTAGAGTAGTAGGAAGTCAAGTACTTCAGTCTTGTTTTCTAATTAATTTTCTTGGCAGATGATTACATTTTTTCCTGACATCTACAACAGGCTATCTCTACTGTTTTAAGAATTACCATGGACCTCACTTGTAAAGCCATATAAATCCTCCAGACTGTATATTAAAAACAAAAAAATGAATGCTGTAGCTTCTTAGTTATTAAGAAAACCACAGTCTGTCAGTTCTAGTTTGATGTACTTAAGTATAGAGTTTCTGTACATAAAGCTCAATTATAACTAAAATGTTTAGGGCACTAAAATGTTTGAACTGAAGGAACTGATAGTGCTTAGATTACTGTTTAGAACCTGGCTTGCTGAGATCTTCATCAATGGTAGGGTCTTTACCATTATAGAGCAAATAACAGTGAAATTGTGCTTTTGGTTTTTATTCTACAATTTTATTCATTATTTTACTTTATTGAAACTCTTTGGGATACAGACTAGAATATGTCAGAGTTTTAGAAACAGTAATTCATTGGAGGGTGCACATGAGAAATAATGATTTTTAGCTTCTTTGTGTGATGACTTTTCCTAACTGAAATCAAGGAAAACAACTTTGAAAAAAGTAATCATTATCTATAGTGCTTTAACATTACTGGCCACAGATTTTTTTTTTTAATAGATGCATCTGGGCATCAGAATTATTTTAATAAAATTACCAGGTTCATAGTTAATTTATGGTAATGTTTTTCTGGTTTTTTTTTTAAATATATTTTAGAACATCAAAGGTGGCAAGAGTCTGCCAAATAAGAGAAGTGCTTCAAAGAGATCAATGCAATTACTCCAGGACCTGGCAGTTATAATCAAGCTCCTGCAATGGAGTTGGCTAGAAATAATAGCAAAAATCACAGAGAGTCTGAAGAGCATCGTCAGCTGGCATGCTAATTTTAAATGTCTGTGTAATGTTAATTCCCCTTCTAAAAAATGATCAAGCATATTACTGAACACTTGTGATGTTTTGTTATGCTAATATTTTGAAAAGCTAAGCTAAGTCATGCCAAGTGCAAAAATGATTGAACATTTGCACATTCAAGCTTGCGTCCGCAGTAGGCAAAACCCGCTTTTTTAAGAAGTTTTTAAAGTTACTGAAATGTACTTTGCTTTGTATGTCATCTGTAACCCAACAGATCCAAACAAAAATCTAGCCATTAATGCTAATTTATAAAGAAGTTTCTGAACTTTATAGAGAAATGGATTTTGGGAGTTTAATTTGCAGTAGATATGGAAGCTAAATAAGTGGCTGAGATTTTTCACATTACTAAATGGCAGGTAGGACCAGGATACTGATACCATCTAGTGGTTACAAATGCCCTGATGCTGTTAGGCATTCTTGAATATGATGGAGAAGCCAGAAGGTAACACTGCCATTTTTCAGCTGGCTTAGAGGGAATATTAGTTATCTTGTTGGCCATACCCCTCCACAATTTAATTGGTTTATGCTTGTGCAACAGTGTGACACAGGTAACTAAAATTGGTGTCATTTGTCTGTGCATGTGATGTTATAAAGTTATCACTGCTGTGGGATTACCTATTGGTTCTGTAACATTCTGAGATCTTGCACCTCCAACTGTAAAGTGAAAGTGTGTGTGGTGTGGTTTGGGGTGTGTTGTGTTTTTTTTTTTTTTTTTTTTAATAGGATAGAGCATTTGGTAACTTCAGGGTTACCCAGTTTGGATACCCATTTTGAGTTTATTTACTGTGAGTAAAGATGTGTGGATAATCTATTTTAAAATGTATATATTTTTTTTTTTTTTGAGAGCTGTGG
>VYZW01035719.1:2425-25855 GCA_013401315.1 Balaeniceps rex | reverse complement strand
CGCGGGGAGCGGCCCCTGCCCGGCCCGCCCCACGGAGGGAGGGCTCAGCCCCCGAGCACCCCCGCTGGCCTGTCCCTCCGGGCGGCCCCGGTGACGGCGCCTGCACCCCCGCAGCGCCGTTCCGCACGGCCGCCCCTGTCGGCTCCTGCTCGCCCTGCCTGCGGCCTCCCGTAACCCGGCCCTGCCTCATGGCCCCGGTTACCTCCTGGACGGGAGCTCCGCTTCCTCCTGCCCCTGGCTGCGGTGTCCCCCGCCTGCCGGGCCCCGCCAGCGCCGGCCCCGTCCCCGCGCCCGGAGTCCCTCTTCCCCGCGCCCTGCCCTGGCAGGGGGAGCCCGTCCCGGGAGGGCTGGGCGATGCCCTAGGCCGGGGGAGGCTGAGGGAGACCTTGGGCGAGCGCCTGGGCGGCGGGAGCGGTAGCGCGGGGCCGGGAGGGGAGAAGCGCCCTGAGGGCTGTGGCCGCTGGCGCCTGCGGGGGGGCCCTAAGCACACCCAGACGGGGCTGGTTTCCACGGGGGTCCGCGTCAGGCGTGCCCCCCTAGACAGGCGGAGGTTGCGGCCGCGCTCCTTCGGCCTCGCCGCCCCTTGCCTTTGCTTTTCCACGCCTCTGCCTCCCCGCAGCCCGGCTCCCGGGGCAGGCAGCACCAGGCAGCACACGGCTCCCGGGCGAGTGGAACGGCTGCGGGCTGTGGCAGGAGCTTTCATGTGGACACGTTTGCTCTCCTGTACCTGGGACTGTCCTCGCTGCCACAATGCCTCTGAGAAAATATTAATAACTTTGTTTTTTGAAAGCCTGGTGTCTGAACGTACGCACTTTGACTCTCGTGGCCTGCCGAGGACCAGGAGTTAAAACCCGGCTCTCCAGCCACAGAGTCCTGTCCTGAGTGTCCAAAGCGTAGTTCCTCATCAAAGCATGTTTCCGTGTTGTGTCCCCCGGTTTTGGTGGTGTAATGGGTTGCACTGGCAGGTGTTCAACCTGACTTCTCCTCTGAAGTCCCAAATTCTAAACATAAGGTGTGCAAATCCCAAATTATTGCATCTGCGTATTTGGTCGCATCTCCCTGAGATGAGAGAAAAACCCCGACGTTCCTCCCCGCCATCTCGCTGATTCGGGAGATGATCGGCTGCTCTTGCGTTCCTCGTGCCGCCTTCCTGGTGACTCTGGGAAGCGTTTTCCCCTGCATCTGCACGGATCTGAATTTGGGCGTTGGGGAAGCAGGCTCTTCTGTATTAGGTGCTGCTGATTTTTTCAGAGGGTATAAAATACGGCTAGAGCCTTGTCTAGATCAAAATGGGGAGAGTTGATCTTAGATCGTCTTAGCGGGCTTAATCTAATTATCACCTTCGCTACCTCCGGTCGAGGCAGCGGTTGTTCTTTAGCAGAGCGCTTTATTCCTGTTGGTTTCTGAGGCTCGAGGCCTGACCGGAGATGGAGAAGGTGGTAATTAGGTGGAGTTGACGGGGTCCAACGGGAGACCTTTAACTCCTGCTTTAGAGGCCTGTTTGGGGACGTTCACATCTGTCGCTGTGTCCATTGTTTCCGTCACTGACTGTTGCGTCTCATCACGCAATGGCGGGAGGCTGGATTTGGTCCTTGCTCGCCACGATGCATGGAGTGAGACACGGCTGCGGTGGATGAGACATTGTTCTTCCCTGCTTTGTCCGTAAAATGGGGCTAATCCCATGTAAACCAGCGAGGCAGGCAGAGGAAGGAGGATGGAAGTGGTGTAAGCCAGGCCAGGAGATAAGCACTGAGTGGACACCAGCCTTCTAGCTGTTGTCTGCAGTAAAATATCTGTCCATTTTCTGTATCTTACTCTCCTTAAAAAAACCCGTACAGCTAACTGCGGAGGAACGCAGTTATGCGAGACGTAGGCCATTTCACCTGAGGCCAGGAGGACGGCCGCGGAAGCCTAATTCTGTCCGGGTTTCCAAACTTCCCCACAGAGCAAAAGTGTCTGGTGCACGTTGCTGTGCATCCTCCTTTTGAATTAAAAGGAGGAGAGTGTCACCAAATCATCTCTTTGAGGCAGGGACTCCTATTTATGTGCAGTGCTGAGCACCAGAAAGCCTGAATTCTGTATTGCCGTGGTACGGGTGATAAGAAAGTCGTCTTCTACGGGGAGACCCCGCAGCTTCGCGTTGCGGTGGCAGTCTCGGTGTTCACCTTTCCCCGTGACATCCAGCCGTCTGACACCAACGGCTTTGCCTTTTGGTTTGTAGCCTGCACCTCAGCAGTCCGTGTCCAGTCCTGTTGTCTGGGCCAGAAAAATCCTCCTTTGACTTCTCGATGTCCGGGTTCTGTGATTGCAGGGACCCCTGCGGCAGAGGGTGCTGGCTGGAGCCTGTTTCTGATCTCACGGGTAACGCTCCGTGCTGGAAGGCGGGGAGGGTGGCAGAGAGAAGTGATGTTCTCGTGTCGGTGGTCTGCAGCGTGAGACATTTGGTCTGGTTCAGTTGTGTTGGTTTGAGAAAACTTTTGCACGCTCTGCTAATTTTGAGAGTCTGAAATCTCGGTGGTAGATGAGAGCTGATTGTGCAGCATCAAAATTAGCAGAGAGAGGCTGTGGAGGGAGAAAAGGGGGGTCCTTGATCTCGGGCTGGCCGCCTTGCTTGGGCTCAGCGGTGAGAGGTCCGGGTGCCGAGGACAGCAGCGAGCTCTGGAACGGGCTTCTCCGCATAACTCCTGGGTGTAGTTAATCAAAACAAAGTGGGAACAGGTAAAGCACATCACGTCTTTGTGCGATCCTGGATCTGCCCTGTCTGGGAGTTGCCTCACGTGGAAGGAATTGTTTGCCTGTTTGACCTGCGCCATGGAAACTCGGCTGGTTTGGGGTAGGTAGGTAAGTGGCTGCCGATCGCAGTGAAGTGACGCACGTTAGGAACCAGTAACTGAGAGTGAACTCTCTCCTCCCTGTGCAATTACGCTCCTGTCCTCGGGCGGTGATGAAGGGTGGCGTGTTTAAGGGAAGCTTGTAACGTTGATGTGCGTGTTTCCTTCTTCCAGGGGTAGGAGCACGTTGAGGAGCTGCAGTGGTTATCGACAGCGATTGAAATAAGGAAGGGAATGTTGTGAGCTGGTTACACATGTTTTCCCCAACCCAGCAAAGGTGGGGAGAGCCCGGTGAAGTGTGTTTTTTGTGTCCTGTCTGATGCTTCAGAAAGATTGAAGCACAAAGCACCCAACTCTTCAGGCTACGTCTGGGTAGATCGCTAGAGAAGACGGTGAGAAGAGGGCTTGTAGCAGACCGAGTAAAGCAGGGTGGAAAGCGCGGTAGGAAGGAAAGGAGGAGTGCAGGGCTTCAAGAAGCAAGTGCTGGAAGAAGAGGAAATTAGAGTGAGACTTTACAGGGCTTAACCGAAGAAAGGGAGACTCGGGCTGAGAGAAATGGAAGGTGGCAGCAGTCACGCTTGCAAACATCCTGAGGGAAGGAATTGAAAATTAAAGGAAGTCCCCAGAAATGGAGACAAGGGGAATAGAAGCAGCCCTCATATGAGTGGAGGGAAACCCTTGAGACTGGGGAAGAGCGCTCTGGAGGTGGCTGAGCAGAGCGGAGCTGGGAAAATACCCTGACAAGGGGGTGCTAGGGTTGGAAAAGCAGGTGGAAATCCCGAGGGAGAGAGAAAGGGGAGTCACTGGTGACACAGACACACACGCTCGGTAGAGTTTGATTGGGGGTGGAAGGAGTAGGGCTGAGTTGAGGGCAGGTCCAGAGAAGCTGGAAAGGAGGAGTTGCTGGGCTGGAAGTGGCAGAGGGAAAGGAATCGGAGGCAGGAGTGGAGCCTGTATATGCCTCAGGTGAGCAAGCCGAGCTGGGGACTCTTCCGAGCGGGGAAGTCTGTGAGAGGCCTTTGTGGATGGCAGGCAAAGTGACCAGAGAGACAAAGGGTTTGGAAAGAAGGTAGAGGGAAAAGGAGGGGTTGATAGACCAGAGGCAGTCAGGTTGCAGGGCTGCAGAAGGGGAAGGCTAGGGAAGGAAGCACGTATTTGGGAGAATCAGTGTGAACGTGGCCTGAATCAGCATAATCGGTGGGAAGTCAGGGTGGATTTTGCTTGTGTTTCTCCTGAACACCAGAGTAAATGACAAGGATAGTCAGGGCGAGGTAAGCCACAGGGTTTAACCCAAAGAAAAGAGAAAAAGACACCTTGAAGATTGCACAGCAGAGATCCCAGCACGCTGTGCCGCGCTGCACCCTCGATGGCTTCAGCAAGCTGGATATTCCCGGCTGTGGGAGGATGGGACCCGTTGCCTCGTGGTCAGGGCACGCAGGCCTCCCGGCCTCGGCGTCCCGCTCCCAGCTCAGGCTCTCGGAGGGCAGCAGGCTGTGCCTCCGCAGCACCGGTCTGCCCGGGCCTTGCCGGGAGGGTGGCCTCTGCAGCAGGGCTGGGGCTGACGGGCTCCGGAGGGGCTCGGCACGCCGTGGGGCTTGAGGAGGGAGTCTCTGAGCTGCGTGGTGGCTGTGGGAGCCGGGCGGGATGGGCTGAGCAGCCTTTCGTAGGTTTGGTGAGTTGTGGAGTTATTCTTGGGCGAAGGCGGCAAGGAGCAGGGGATTATATTTGCGTTGCATCTCGCTTGGGTGTCACTAATGACAGCGCTTGGGATTTCTCCCCCACACCTAGCGCTTGCTCAGGTAGACTGTCCCATGAGCAATTATCTCGACTCGTACGTTCTTTATTTGATGAGGAGCTCGCTCCTGCGCTGCCTGGTGTTCGTTTCTGTACCGAGCTGAGCTGGCGCGCAGACCTTTGCAACGGCACAGCGTGCCAGGTCGCCCCGTGTGAAGGGTTGGAGTGCTTGAATTTCACGCCCCCATCTCCAGGTGGAGGAGCTGAGGCGGAACCAAGCAGGACCTGCTCGGGGGGTCGCTTGGGCTTCAGGGGCAACCTTTGGGCGAAGCACCTCGCCCTGATCGAGGAGCGCAGTGATTGCGCCGTGCAAGGAAAGGGACGGAGATGATCTCTGGAGGAGGAATATCACAGGAAAAAACTCCCTCAATTTGGCAGTATCTGTTTGAGTTTGAGGTGTGGCTTTGTTTTCATGGCGGAGCCTTTCAAAGGGCTGGGGCGTTCTGTTACAGCAGACGAGCCTGTTAGCAGATTGCTTCTGCTAAAGTAATTAGAAGTGATGTCGTCTTTAAACTTCCGAGTAACCTAGCCCTAGAATTGCTGTCCGCCTGTATCGCAGCAGCAGCTAGCCCAGACGACGAGCGCTTCCCTCCCTGGGTGATGGCGCGGCAGGGCTCATCTTTATGGGGTGTCAGGCTTTTCCCCAAATCGTGTGTGATGGGGCTTGTGCTCGCCTCTCGTCGAAGCTCAGCGTTGTATTTTGGGGGGTTGGGGGTATAGCGAGGCTGGGGAGCTGCTGCTCTCCAGGGAGCTCTGCGCCTGCTGGGGAAAACAACAGTTTTCTCTGGTGTTACCCTTAAACTCACCGCGGTCGAGAGCTGCTACCAGGTGAAACCGGAGCTGTCCCCAGCCAGCTCATGAGCATCAGTCCAGCGTTCCCTCTCAGTCACACGGGCAAAAAAACTTGGTTTGAGCAGTTGAGCTTCGTTTCTGCAAAGGAAGAGCTGCTCTGCAGTGGGAGCGGTTTCTTCATTAGTCAGCCAAAGTGACTGACGCCTCGTTTTGTGACTGAACTGATTTAATTGTAATATGTTCTTGTCATTAAATGTGCCTTTAATTTTGTGCCGCAGTTCTCTCAACCTTCACAAGTGTTTAGTCAGCACTAGATATTTTCCTGTCCACCCCGAAGAAAAAAACTTTGAGAGGCAGAAGAGGAGAAAACTGGAAGGAAAAAGCGAACGAGTCGTTAGGGTGCTGTACTTGGACCTGCAGTGCAAGAGAGGCTTCGTGACGAAACAAGGAGGCAGCGAAATGGAGAACGGGTGACAAATTGGGGAGCGGTTGCTGTAGCAGTAATAATCGGTGCAATATAATCGGTGTCTAGCTTGTCCCTGAGCTGCGACGGGCTCTTGGGTGTCTGGAGTTCAGGGCAGGCTGGTACCTCCTGCTTCCATTTCCAGAAAGGTTTGGTTTTCCGTATTTTCTGTGGCACTCCCTCCTGCGTCCTCATGCTCAGCCAAGGGTGGCACGTTCCCAAGGGCACCTTAAAACAGTTGGGGCTAGTGAGAACCTGGCTCTCCTTCGTCTGGAGCTACGAGTACCTCCTCTGGTCGAGGGACTGGTGTTTTCCAGAGGCCTCTTCCGTCTCCTACCCTCCAGGGGGAAGGGGACGAGATTCCTGGCTGTCTTTTCCTCCTGCGGTCTCCACCCTCATGTTAAGTCTCCAAGCCTCTGATCAGCCCCTTCACCTGAAGGGAGCAGGCGTTCTCTGGCGTTCGGACTCGAGCTATAACTGCCGAAAGGCGTTGGGCAAGAAGTCGTAGGGGTCCCTCTTATTTGGGACTCAGCGTGGATTTCTTGGGTGGTCTCAGATGGGTTAGGTGGCTCCGCTTTCTCTGCAGCAAATGCCGCAGGGCCTTGGGGTCGGAAAGGAGGCGGCAGGCTGCGGCCGGGCTCCCTTGGCTAATCACAGCCTCCACGGGGTGGTCATTACTCTGGTTTTGCAGATGTGGAAAGGGACGCTGATGTTAGATGATAGGCCTGGGGCTACAGCGTCAACCTGTGTCAGAGCTGGGCTTGGAGATCGGCATCTTGCTGATTGGGACTGGCCAACAGGGTTTTCAATCTACCAGGCGCTAAAGTTTCCATCTTCCACTAAACGCCTGCTCCGTGTCCCGGGGAGCTCAGTGTTATTTTAGTGAGTATTTTTACATGACTGTGTCTCTTCTCTTGCCTTGTTAATTTTTTTCTTTTCCCCCCCTAGGTGAGGTGTGGCGTACCAGATGTCAAGTTTTAATGATTTTATATAGTTTTTTTTAAAGACAAATGGATTAATGAAGACGAATTTTAGTGAAGGAAGGGGAGGAGGAAAAAAAAGGAGCAATTTGGAACAAACTGAGATCTTCCCCCGCACTGCTCAGGCCATGGGTGAGACAGGCCTACTGGGCACCGTTTTCACCACCGGTTGTCTTCTGGGGTTGTAAAAGCACTCCCTGAAAGCTCCCCTCCAGATCTCTCCATTAACCTACCTGCGCTGCTTGGAAATGGTTGCTGCAAAAAAGATTTAATGAAATTCCTGTCGATTCTCAACCACCGAGTGGATACTAAGCCCGTGGAAAGGCCTGGGGAGTCAGGAGAAAGGACCAAGTAGGAAGAGGACGAAAACGCACAATCGGCTGGACCTTCCCCTCCCACCCCCCTTGCAAAGAAAGGATTTACAGCTCAACCTTGCACCAGCTGTTCCTCGGCTTTAACAGTCAAGAGAGAAATAAATAAAATTAAACGGCCACTGCCAGCCAGTCAGTCCCGGATCCTGGTGAAATCAGGGAGAGTGTTTCTGTGACCCCCTCCAGCGAGGGGGAGGAGGAGGAGGAGGCGGCGGCACAGCAGTGCTGTGAGGAAGCCGGGCAGATTGCTTGCGAGACAACCCCCTCCTCCCGTGCAGCAAGCAGAGGGGGCCGCAGCGTATCAGAGGGCAGATTAAAAAGGAGAAGTGGCTTCCTTGAGACTCCCGGAGTGGCTTTTTTGGCAAGAAGTTTACCGAGATCTTGCTCTTTCCCAGGGTGCTCGCTGGGTGGGAAGGTGCGCCCAGCTCCTCACGTCGCGCTCGTCCCTTTGCCCGAGCCTGGAAGGCTTCCCTTCTCCTTGGAGCCTGGTTGCCGGTGTCAGCCGTGTGGGGACCTGCCTTTGGCAGGCTGTTGCCCGACCTGGGGAGGCTTGTAAGGGCTCTTGGCATTCCTGCCCCAACGGCTGTTTTAAATCCAAATCCAGTTCTCTGTTCTGAATTTTTAATGTTTTTAAACCTCCTTCCCTGTGCCTGCAAACTCTTGTGGGGCAGAGCGTAGTGTGGACTCCTCTCCTGGGCCTCCTGCTCCAGAGACCGCCGTGGACTTCTCCGGACTGTCCGCTCCGGTCAGAGCTCACCCTGGGAGCAAGCGCGGAGGCTGGGTAGTGGTTTGCCCCCGTCCCTCTCCCCTCCCCTTCTCGTCTTGCTCTGACTCCTGCTGGGCCTGGGCTATGCTGCGGGGCGGATCCCCCACCACAGCTCCAACATGCCAGCAGCATCTGGAAAGAGATTCAAACCCAGCAAATACGTCCCGGTCTCCGCTGCTGCCATCTTCCTAGTGGGAGCCACCACCCTCTTCTTTGCCTTCACGTGAGTCCCAGATACTCAACCAAAGAGTGGGGAGGGCGAAGGGGGACCCAGGGACGCAGCCCCCCTCCGTGCGGTGCCGTGAGGTTGGGGGGGCAGAGACCGCATGGGGGTTATCTGGGAGAGGAGCTGTGACTTCTTGCCAGACTAAAGCGGGGATGTTGTGCTCTGGGTGCTAAAGGATGGACGATGGAGTAGCCCTGCAGTCCATCGGAGCAATTCAGCCTCAGCGGGACCCGTTTCACTCGGTTTTCCCGTGAGGTGATCCAGAGGAAGCGGGGCGCAGTGGATCCTGGCGAGGCACCTTGCCACCGCTCGGCTCCGGTTCCTGGCAGCTGCTCCTCTCCTGTCTTTGGGTGTTTGCACAACTTGCTGGCAACTCTCTCGCAAATCAGCCGGGCTGGGAATTAGTTTGTGACCAGTAGGTGGAAAATGGCATAGATAATTTTCTCCTTCGGAGTTAAGTGAAGTGGTTTGGTGGACTGGGGTGGGCTCCGTGTTATTTTTAGAGTTTTGTAACTGATTTGTGAGCCACAAAGGGAAGTTCAAGGAGGAGTATTCTGACCCCTGCGTGGATCTCTTGCTGCTGTTGAAGTCAGCCTTGCCCTGAGGAAACGAGGGTTTGGTATCTCTGGAGAGGACCCGGAGGAGGTGGCCCACTGACAGGTCGCTGGGGCCTGACGCAGACGCCTGTCTTGGCCTTGGAGCCGGTGGGGGAAAGCCAGGGTGTAAAATGGTACCAGTTGCTGGAGAGGGCCAGACCATACTGTAAGGATCTCCCTGGGCTGGGAGAGGGGTAGGGCTGCTGCTCACGTTAACATTTTCCCTTCCTGGGAATAGCTTATTAACACTCGCTCGGGGCCGAGCTGAGCCGGTTCTGGGTTGGTGGCAGGCGGGGAGGCAGGACCTCAGGCTGCTGAGGAGGCTGCCGAGCTGCTGTGCTGTCGCTGAGCCCCGGCAGGGAGCTGCCTGCGCTGCCCGCTCCAGCGGCCGCAGCCGGGCTGGCACCGAGGCACACGTGCGCTGGGCGGGAGTGCTGGAGCACGGCAGCCGGCACCGGCTGCCAAATCCTGCAGTGGTGTGTTCCTGGGGTCAGGGTCTGAGAGGGGGTGTGTTTCGGGGGGACAGCAGAGAGATCTGTAGATAAGACGGGTGTTTCTTTGTGCTCGCACCTTGAAGGGCATGATGGTGGCTCCATGCAAAGGGTTTGGGGTTGTGACGGCAGTCCAGAGACGTGCCGGCTGCTGGCCTGGGGGTGCAGGCAGCCACTGTCCCAGGCAGGGGAGAGGGCGGCGGTGGGTGACTGCTGCCTGCATCCCCCCAAGCAGGGTGCCTGTTGAGCAGCTCCCTCCAGCCAGCCAGCCGCCCTGGGCTCTGCTTTGCCTCTTGAGCCTCTCTCCATCCCTCCTTTCCTCTTCCCATCCCTCCTTTCCTCCTGCCCATCCGTTACTCCTCCTCCTGCCCCAGCACTGCAGAGGGGCAGAGCCTCTGCGGGTGCGCTCCGTCCTTCCAGCCCTCTCCAGGCAGGCAGGAGATCAGCCCAGCTCCCTTTTTCCCCCTCCTTAGCTGACTTTCTCTTCGCTGCCAGCTGCTCCTGGCAGGGTCCTGGCCAGGCGGAGAGGGAGGTGCACCCCCTGCTCTCGGGGACCCTCTCCTGCTCCCTGGGGTGGCTTGCTCTTGCGGGGCACCTTTCATTACACCCTGGAGAGAGCTTTCCCCGCTGAGGGGTTTTACTGCTGGGGCTGGGCTGGCCGGGCTGCAGGGGTTAGCCGGAGCCCCCGGAGGCAGCTCCTCCTCGGAGGCAGAAGGGCCGGACGTGATGGCTGCTGCCGCTCCCTGGGATGGAGCCATCAGCGGCTGGAAGGTCACCGTGGCTTTAACGCCTGGCAACAACCGGGCAATAAAAGAGTAATTTGACGACTAAAGGACAGAGCCGGTTTGATTTACTCCTGCCAGCGGCGGGAGGCAGCTGGTGGTGTCGCTCAGCAGCGTGCAGCAGTCCCCCCGCCGACACGCTGAACGCTTATCAGGCCGGGGCTGCTGGCAGCTCTGAGGCTGGAGGTTTTGCTGCTTTGGGCTGTCAGAAACCCGCAGGAAGTCTCTGGCTCTGTGCTACCGCTTCAGGGGGATGAAGGAGAAGAGGATGGAGCAGGCGATGTCCTCTGAGCAGCTGTGCGTGACACACCGTGACTTGGGGGGACAGGCGTGCCTCTGCTTTGTCACGGCAGGCTGCGCTTTGGGGGGGAATAGCAGGGCATCTACCCCCCCAGACCCAGTCCTTGCTGCCACGGCCAAGCCCGCGGTACCTGGCTGCGAGCTATCGCAGCAGCCGATAGCAGCCGCTTATCAGCGAGCGGCGTGGCGAGAGGCATCGCCGGGAGCAGGCGCCGGTGCCGCGGAGCAGGTTTGTTCAGAACAGGAACACCTGGGCAGGGTCGCTTTAATTGTAGGTCAGTGGATGTTATTTAACCTACTTTAAAACATCAAATTAAATCTCAAGCAGAGCGGCAAAACGCAGCGCGCTTTCACACGGGTTGTGCGGCGGGGAGGGAATTGGCGTTACAGTTCTCTCGGGACAGTTTCTGCCTGGCTGCTGGGGTGGGGTGGAAGGAACGTACAGGACCACGGCCAGGTTTGCCTCCTGCGTGAGAACCGTAGGGCTGGTTTCCTGCGGATCGCTACGCCCCTCTTCCCTGCCTGGCGAAAGACAGGCGCAGCGGCTGCGAGCCTGCTGCCCGGCCGTGCTCGATGCCGGCCGCCGCCTGGCGCTGAAGCAGGGCCGCCCTCCGCAGCACCCGCCGTGCCTGGCGTGCTTGCTGCAGACCTGCTCGCGAGGGTTGCGCTGTCAGCATCAGGCCTAAAGCTTGTCCTTTGGGAAGCGAAATGGAAGTTGTGAGGTGGGGGGGCTCTGGGACACCTTCCGCGGGGCCTCCTCCCAGGCAGAGAGCGGCCGGGGCTCGGCACAGCTCTCTTGAAAGGCTCCAATTGTGTTACTTCTACCGTATCTGCCGGACGCCTTTTGGTCCATCCATGCTGGCCCAGGATTTGTATCTCTGGGCCAAGAACTCTATTTAATTGATTAATTTAATTAGGAGATGCTGCAGAACACATGGCAGTTGAAATGAGCTGAGGCCGATGGTGCTGGAGGGAGAGGGCAGCAGGCAGAGGGGATGTTCCATCCTCCCTCTGGAAGGAGTGGGGGTCTCTGACTTGCTGGGGTCTCAAACAGGCGCTGCTTTAGGACTGAAATTCCCCCTTGGGGTCAGTTTCTCCATTCCTGCATCTTGCCCCTGGCCTATACTGGTCCCTGTTCCTCGTGCAGTCGGTACTCAGCCTCTCCTTCCCCTCTGGAGGCCGGGAGCGCCTCCGAGCTGCCCTTGGCTGTCCGGATAGCATGCCTTCAGTCGGCCTCTTCCTTCTGTTTGCCTCGACTCCTACTCATGGCCACGGCTCAGCGTGGCTTTGGGGGCTATGTAAAAGCCTTTAAAGTATAAACTGTTTCTTGCAATTAGGTGAATCTGTCTGTAAAACCTCTGACCCCGACTTTTCCTCCCATCCTCGCAGCTGAGAAGGCGGTGAGGGAACCGCAGCGGTTTGGGAAAGGAGCTCTTGCCTCTTCCAGCACTGATGGAGGACAGAGGAGAGGCATGAGGACGGGCACGCCGGGGTAGGATGCAGCAGCCCCTGGAGCCAGCGGTGCCTCTGGTGCACGGTGGCATGCACACTCCTAGCTGGACCCAAACTTGTGTGACCGTCGCAGTGAGCAGGGGTTGCATTTGTACCAAGGCCTTCGAGAGTTCGAGAGAGGCCACAAGTTCAGCCCTCCTGCGGCGGGTCTGCGAGGTGAGCACGGCCCTGGCATGGCGCCGGCCCCTCCTCGCTCGCTCGGTGGCAGGTCGGAGTCCAGGGTGCAGGCAGGGTGGGGAAGGCGTCCTCAGGGATGACATCCTCGGAGACGGCTTTCTTCTGGGAGAGGGCAGGGGACGAGGGGCCGCAGGGTGGCTCTGAGCCTGCGGAGGGGTGGAGAAGCCAGGCTGGGGAGTGACAGGCTTCTCCTGGTATGACTAGTGGCAAAAAGCCCGTCTTGGATCCAGATGTGACTCAGTTTGCCTGAGGTTCCCCAATTTCTCTTATGTGCTGCCAGAGACAAGTCTCGACAGCTCTTCTAGCGATGGGTGTGCTTTGCATCCCGATCTGGAGAGGGAACTTGATGAGTTCTCCGGGACCTGCGTGGCCGTGATGGTGAGCAGCGTCCCTGCTCCTCCCCTGCGGAGCCAGAGCCTGCGCTCCACGGCCGCTCCCGGTGTCGAGGCAGAGTTTGCGGCCCCGTGCTCTCTGTCTGGGAGAGCAAAAGTCAGGAACACGCCGGCGCTTCTGATAACGAGGTTTCCCCTCGGGGATCGGCAGCCACCTTTGCTCCCTGCGCTGCAGAGGACCGTGTTCCCTCCTGCAGGGTGTGAGGCGGCTCCCCTGTGTTCGGGGCCACAAGCACGGGTGCCAGCGGGCAGTTTGGTTCAAGTAACGTATGGTCTGTGTATCGTGAGGATTCCTGCTTCCCTCCCGTGGCATGGTGGGGTCCCTGGGTGTGGAGAGAGCTGGGAGGGCGGTAGGCAGTGGGCTGCTGTGCTTGGGAGCACCAGGGAGGAGACCCCCGGCACTGTGCTTGCGACCCAGGAGTGCTCAACCTGAGGCTGCCCTCGTAAGCTGCACGTCCTCGTGGTCCCTGCGGAGGGTGTTCTGCTTGCCCTGGCCTGTGAAATCCCACCCCGGGGTGGCTTTGCATCCCCAGCCAGTTGTTCAGGGTGTAAAGTTCGCTCCGTGCAGGGCAGCCCGTGGCAGCTTGCCTGTCCAGTTGCATGCAGCTGGTAAGACCTGGTAAGGACAGGGGTTGTAAGCTGGCCCCGTGGCACCACACCAGCTTCTCCGATCGGTTCTCCTTTTTGAAGGCTGAGGTTCAATCTTTCGTCCACCTGCGGAGTCTGGCTGGCAGGTTGGCTGTGGGAGTAATTGGGGTTCTGCCTTAGGGTTCGCGGCCACCCAAAATGGAGACTGGAGGTTGGGTTTGGAGGATGCGCTGCAGCGAACCCCCTGCTCGGTCTGCAGCTGAACACGCAGCCCCCAGAGCAGAGCCGGACTGATGGGGGGGATCGATGTCACCAGGCAGGTCTCCTCCGTTGGACCCATTGGCATCACTGGTCGCCCTTTTAAAGCTGTGGCTGCGTCCTCCTCCGTGCCAAGGTGTCTGGAGTCTGCTGGTGCCCCCTTAGCTAAAGGGTTCATCTTTCTGACACCTGGGGACCTGCTGGCCGCTGTCCTGCCCCCGGGAGCTCTGCTTCTCCCTCCTGGGAAGGGCTCGGTGCCCAGACAGGGCAGGAGATGACGGGAGAGGTATTCCCGTCCCCCTGGAAGGCCAGTCCTTCCCTCTCTGCCTGCCCCAGAGCTTTTCCTCTGCGCAAGCCTTCGCTGAGGCAGCTCAGTCTTTCCCCTGCCTTGCCAGGGTCTGTCTTTCGAGGATCTGGGCTGCATGTTTGGCTCAGCCTTGCTGTTGGCATTTCCCTTGTGCAGGGATGGCTGGCGTGCTGTGGGTCTGCCTGGCTCCCCTCCATCCCTTTGAAGCAAAGATTTGGGCTGGGCTTTTCCTTCCTAGAGAGAGGAGCTCCTTGCTCGGGGTTTCTGGAAGGGCTTTTCCTACCTATAGGGCTCATCTGAGCCCCCAGCCCTCTTCCTCCAGCAGTCTCTCTGCTGCCCCTCTTATCTCTGCAGCTCGGCAGAGAGCAGAGCCGGGGAGGTTCCTCTCAAGTTGGGGTGCTCGGCTCAGTGATGTGGGGTGCTTGGCTCTGCCCTTCCTTGGGGCGAAGTGACATTACGAGTGTCCACCTTCCCCTTGGCACTGTCTGTGTCCGGTGCCCAGGGCAGGAGAGGAGAGAAACACCCCTCCAAAGGGGCTGCTGCACCACGAGGGCAGAGAGCAGCCCCATCGGGTCTCTCGAAGACCGGGACAACAGTGGCAATGGAGAGAGATGGGTGCTAACAGAGCCACCCATCTCCTTGAGACCACGCCGCCAGCAAGGCCCCCGGCCCTGGGGGCTGCGGGGAATGGGCAGTTTGCCCCTCGCCCAGCTCTCCTTTGGCTGCTGGGTGAGCACCTGGGGGTTGCCAGCTCCCTGCCGGCTCCCTGCCTTGCCAGCCTGCCCTGCCGCAAATACCAGTTTACCCTCTGCAAGACGGGGAAAATTTCTCGCCTTCGTTTTCTGCAAACCACTTAAACCACTCGAACATTTCTTGCCGGTTCTGTTCTGGTGGGTGGCCGGGGGCAGCCCCGGCAGCAGCTCGGTGCTGGGGGTGGGTGGGACGAGCCCTCTCCCGCGGCACAGCCTGCCCGTCGGAGGGGAAGGGGAGGCTGGGCGAGGTGTGAGCTCCTTGCTCCTGGCATGGCTTCCAGTCCCGTGGCAGCTCCCAGCAAGCCGGTCGTACTGGGCTAGCTGGGCTCAGTGCGGCTGGCATGTTCTTGCCTTGCTCAGGTCTTGGCCTCACGGTGTCACGTACGTCCTGTACTTCTCCGGAGCTGCTTTCCGAGGGTTTCGGGGCGCAGATCGGAGAGGGCTCCTCCTCAGCAGCCCGTCCCAGCTGCACTGGTGCCGCCTGCTCTGCGGGGAATCTGCCTGGCTGGCTTCCAAAGGAGAGCCGGCACGGCTGGTGCCATGCGGGTTGTGAAGGAGCCGCTCCCCGGCCTGGAGGAGAGCTCTCGGTGAAAGGCTGGGAGATGCTGTCCCAGATACGTGGAGGTGGGGAGGCATCGCCCACGGTGCCCGGGAGGGCGAGGCTCCCACCCCAGCGAGGTGCTCGGGGGGCTCCTGAGCAGCATGGAGGAACGCGGCGGGGTGTGGGAGAGGTTTTGGAGAAGACAGTTTGCAGGTGCAGCCCTGGTCTGGCGTGCGGGGCCGAGGCCTGGAGGTGCTGCTGAGGGCGGGGGCGCTGGGCCCCACTTCAGGAGAGGAGGAGGAGGAGTGTGGTGGTTGGCAGAGCAGGGCTTGGCTCCCGGCGTGCTCTTGCTAGCCAGGTGTCTTGTACAGTCGAGAGGGTTTGCCCTCCCGCTCTCCTCTTGCCCTCATCGTCACTGTGCCTGGAAAGGGACTGCCTTGTCCTTGGCCAGCGGAGGGCAGGTCCTGCTGCTGCTTCCCACCCTCTCTAGGTGCAGGGAAGGGCTGGGGCATGGAGCCATGCCCGGCGCCGGGGCGTGCCCTGCCCTCCTCTCCCTTCTCCGCTGCCAGGAAGGTGCCCGGGCAGGAGTGCCTGCTCCTCCAGCCCGGACCCGTCTTATCTCCTGCTCACCACTTGCCTGGAGGCAGCCCTCTGCCCGGCACCGTCCCTGTCCCTGTCCCCTCACACGTTGCCCCATGCGGGAGGGTGTCCCCCCTGCCCTCAGTCAGGGCCCTGGACTGGGGGCAGAGCTCTGGACTGGGGGTTCATTCCCTGTTGGAGCCTCGCCGGGGCTCCCAGGGCTGCCGTGACAAGGACGGGGGCTGCCTCGTGGTGGTGGGACCCGTCCCCCGGCTAAGTCACGGCAGGGGGTGGCAGAGGAGGGGATGGGACCAGCGCCTGCCCCTTCACCTCTACCTGCTCGGGGGCCGCGGGGGATTACAGCACTGGCACCATATGTCACCCTGCCCACCCAGCCCTGCGCTCTGCCCCTCTCTGCTCCAGCTGCCTAAATCCATCTGCGCTTATCACTGCAGGGGGAAGAGAGGGACAGATGCTGTCCTAGATCTGCGGGATTAAACTCCCAGCAGCAAAGCAGATTAGGGTATTACGCTGGCGCCTCTGAGGGGAAAGCCCGTTGTCCTGAGCCCGTGCCTGCCCGGGGCAGGGGGGACGGTGGTGATTCCCTCGCTGTGCTCTCACAGGGCCCCTCGGT
The DNA here is from genome assembly GCA_013401315.1 of Balaeniceps rex. Classification (NCBI taxonomy): domain Eukaryota; kingdom Metazoa; phylum Chordata; class Aves; order Pelecaniformes; family Balaenicipitidae; genus Balaeniceps; species Balaeniceps rex. The sequence continues at coordinate 9,723 of VYZW01035719.1, read as the reverse complement.
CAGGCGCACGGAGCTGGGTGCTGGCCGGGGCAGGCTGGCATGGTGATGGGGTCCCCACGTGCCACTGGAATTGTCTCCAGGCTGGGCTCCAGCTCTGGGATGTGAGGAGCAGGAGCAGCTCTGGAGGCGCTGGAGCTGCTGCTGGTTTTGCATCCCCTCGTGGGGTCCCCTCTGCCCCCTGTGCTCACTGGTGTGACACGCGGAGGGTGACACGCAGGTGCCTTGTGGCCGGATCGCTCCCAAGCGTCCCCCGTGCCGTCGGCCTGGCTCACCCCGTTCTTACCACCACCTGTGGCCGCTCCACGTGGCAGCGGGGTCCTGCGCTGGCAGCGCCCTGGGGCTGTGGGTGCAAGAGGCGAGCGGTGGTTTTGCTCTCTGATGATTTACCGGAGCGCTTCCCCCCGTTCCCCCACGGGTGCTCCCCCGGGGCTGGGGCTAGGCTGGTCTGTGGCGGGTGGCTGAGCACACCCAGGTCAAGCTGGCCTGGGTGCAGCTCCGTTTAGGTGCGGAGGGCACTGGGTGAGAGCGAAAGGAAGAGTTGGTGGCAGGGAACCTCCATAGCTGTCTGCCTGGGCAAGGAGCCTGGAAATACAGCCCAGGAGCGGGGAACGTGGACTTTCCGGCCAGGCCGCCACAGAGCACGGCAGGAATGGCTTACAGGGATGGCTGTGGGGCTTGGAGGAGGTGGTTAGTGCCTGCTCAGCCCTGGCTCGCTCTGAGGGCACAGTCGGAGCTTGGTGACACTTGCCCGGGGCTCGGCGGGAGCGGGGCCGGTGGGGGGGCGATGTGAGGGGCAGCGGGAAGTGCCGGAGGAGTGACCTGAGGGACAGGGCCTGGGTGTCTCACTGCTTTTGTGCCTGCAGATGCCCAGGGCTCAGCCTGTACATCTCCCCAGTCATTCCCATCTACAATGCCGTCGTCTTCCTCTTCGTGCTGGCCAACTTCAGCATGGCCACCTTCATGGACCCAGGCATATTCCCGCGAGGTGAGTCTGGCTCTGCTTGGGAAGTGTCTCGGCTAGAGCTACCTCCTCCCACCGTTCCTCCGAGGTAAAGAGGATTACCTGATCCCAGAAGGCTTGCCGAAAGCCCTCCTTGCCCTGCCCGGGCGGGATCGGGTGGTGACACACGCTATGGGGATGGTACCTCTGGGTTCAGCACCAGCCTGTAGGACCAGGTGGCGGAAGCAGCATAAATCCTGGCACCCCGTATGGGGTACCTGGGGCTCAGGCGGGTGTCGTGGTTTCGGGGCAGGGCCTGGGAGAGCCCCCCCTCCTCTACTGGTATTTGGGGATCCCTGGCTGGTCTCTGTGCCAGGTGAGATGGGCCTGGTGACAGAGGAGGGCGATGCCGGGCATCTCCAGCTCGGGAGGGCAGGAGGCTGGCTGGGCCCTGGCGTCGCCTCCCCCCACGCCCTGACGCGTGGCTGTGCTGGGGTTTCCCTGTCAGCTGAGGAGGACGAGGACAAGGAGGACGACTTCCGAGCTCCGCTCTACAAGACGGTGGAGATCAAGGGCATTCAGGTGCGCATGAAATGGTGTGCGACCTGCCGCTTCTACCGGCCGCCACGCTGCTCCCACTGCAGCGTCTGCGACAACTGTGTGGAGGTGAGGAACTGCCGGGTCTCGATGCCTCGTCATTTCCACGTAGAGTTTCATACGCTGTGCAGGCAGGAGGCCCTGGCAGCCAAGCCCTTCACTGTGTCTTCTCCCCACTGACAGGAGTTTGACCATCACTGCCCCTGGGTCAACAACTGCATCGGGCGGCGCAATTACCGTTACTTCTTCCTCTTCTTGCTGTCGCTCACCACGCACATCATGGGGGTGTTTGGCTTCGGCCTGCTCTACGTCCTCTACCAGGTGGAGGAGCTCTCCGGCGTCCGCATGGCGGTCACGTATCCTCTGCGAGGCTGCAGGAGCGGGGCCGAGGGAGGAGGGCGTTGGTGGGGCTGGGGACGGTGCTGTGGAGCAGGGCTGCAGCTCTTCCTTAGCTATCTGCTGATAGCATGGTGGTGATGTGCGTGGCCGGCTTATTCTTCATTCCTGTCGCTGGCCTTACGGGGTTCCACGTGGTGCTCGTGGCGAGGGGCCGTACTACCAACGAACAGGTATGCCTGAGGGGCTGGTGCAGGGCTGCTAGCCCCTGTCAGGCCACATCTGGGTACGTTTTGGGGCTCCCCGGGACAAGACAGGCACAGACAGGCTGGATTGAGGCAAGGGAAGGCCACTGAGCTGGCTGGGGGCTAGAGCACAAGACGTCTGTGAGGGGAGGCTGAGAGCGCCTCGTCCGTGCAGCCTGGAGACGGGGGATCTTTACTGCTGCTGTTAGGGCTTGGAGGGGATGGAGCCAGGCTCTGCTCGGGAGGGCAAGAGGCAATGGGCACAACTTGAAACAAGGCAGCTTCCAGGTAGACATTAGGGAAAGACTTTTCCCCTTCGAGGGTAGTTCAGCACTGGAACAGGGACCTGGAAAAGGGGGAGTATCTCCAAGTGTCTCTGACCTTGGAGATTGTCATGAGTGAGCTGGACAAACCCTGAGCAACCTGACCTGGCTGGCTGGACCGGAGACCTCCCGAGGTCCCTGCCCGCCCCGGTGCACTGCGATGCTCCTCGTCCCGCAGGTGACAGGCAAGTTCCGTGGTGGTGTCAACCCCTTCACCAACGGTTGCTGTAAGAACGTCAGCCGGGTCCTCTGCAGCTCCCCGGCCCCCAGGTGAGCCTGGCACAGCATGGCGGTGCCTGCCCCATCCCCGCAACACCCGGGCAAACTGCCCCATCCCGAGCTCCAGGCCTTGACCTTCCTCCCACCCCTCTCCCTAGGTACCTCGGGCGCCCGAAGGCCGAGCAGACGGTGCTGGTGAGACCCCCCTTCTTGCGGCCCGAGGTGTCAGACGGTCAGATCACTGTCAAGATCATGGACAACGGTATCCAGACAGAGCTGAAGAGGACGAAGGTGAGGAAGGTGGGGATTAGTGGTCCCTGCCTTGGGGCACTCCATGGAGCCCAGGGGTGCAAGCCTGCATCCGTGAGTAAAGAACCGAGTGAGCCTTGTCACGTTGCCCGTCCCCCTCCGTGTCATCTTGTTCTGTGTCCCCCCGGGACAGAAACCACGTCCCTCCCATGCGGCAGCGACCACATGAGGCTTTGCATCCTCCATTGCCCTTCCCCATCCTGTCCTTCCCCCTCGCAGCACCCTGTGGAGGTCCCCCTTGCTCAGCACCTCCCAGCACCCGAGGCACGTGCCGCCTTCAAGCGCTCAGTATGTTGGATGGCCCAGGAGGCAGCGAGAGCCCCCTTAGTGCCGCTGCCTGCTCCCTGCCTGCCGAGGGGAGAGCGGAGGCCTTGGCACCCCTCTGATCCTCCCTCTGCGCTTTGTCTCTGCAGTCCAAAGGAAGCCTGGAGGTGACGGAGAGCCAGTCTGCCGACGCCGAGCCACCCCCCCCACCTAAGCCAGACCTCAGCCGCTACACGGGCCTGAGGACACACTTAACCCTGGCCACCACCGAGGGTAAGGAAGGCATGCAGGGTCCCAGGCAGCCGCTGGGAGGGGAGCCCAGGGCTGCGCCAGGCAGACCAGGAGCCAGGGCCGCAGGCGGAACAGGATGCAGGGCAGACCCCGAAGCACATCAGCACCACCGCATTGCGGGGCAGGACGTGCCCACGTTTCCGGGCTGGTATATGTGGCCCCTTGCACTTGGAGAAGCCTGCGGGATGCTTACAGCCGGCTCTGCTCCGTCAGAGAGGAGCAGGAGGCTGAGCTGAGACAGCGCGGTGCTTGTCCAGAGCCGCTCTGAGCTGTGGAGGCCTGCGACGGGCAGGCTTGCAGGCTGCCGTGCTGCAGGCAGGCGCAGGAGCATCGCCCGGAGGAAGGAGGCGAAGGAGTGGCAGGCCTGGCTTGGCGGCAGAGAGCACATTTGTGGCAGCCTGCGTGACTTGCTTTCCCCGCTTCCCTGTGTGCCGGCGAAGCAGTGCTCGGAGCTGCCTGCATGGGCTTGGTGAGAGAGGTGGGATGTGAAGGGCAGAGCTTGGAAGCAGCCGCTTCCCGCAGCGGGCCGGAGGCCTCTGCAGCTCTCCCCGTCCCCCCGGCTAGGGCGCAGCACTGCCTGGCCCCACTGCCTGCAGAAGGGCTGCGGCACACGTGTCAGTGGGGTGACCGGGTCTGTGGAGTGCCCGGGCACCCACTGGCACCTCTGCAGTGCACACCCTGCCGACCCCGGGGTGCCACCCAGCCGGGGCCACTGCAGGGGCATGGAAGTGCCAGCCCCAAACACATTGCCACGGGGACACGTTTTCCATTCCGCTCCATTTCATCCGCCCCTGGTGCGCCTCTCCTCAAGCCCGTCCCTCTCTCCCCCTCTGCCTCCCTGGTCTGTCCGCCCCAGGCTCGGAGCCGGTTCTTGGGAAGGGAGGGCAGGGCTGTGCACAGCGTTCCTCCCCCTGCGCAGCCCCGGGGAGCTGCCCTGTGTCTGAGCGTCTTTCTCTCTTCCCCCGCCTGCAGACAGCAGCTTGCTAGGCAAGGACAGCCCCCCGACTCCCACCATGTACAAGTACCGGCCCGGCTACAGCAGCAGCAGCAGCTCGGCAGCCTTGCCCCACTCCACCAGCGCCAAGGTAAGGCTGCGCCCGCTGCCACCTTCCTGAGGCCGAGCCCGGCAAGGGGGGAACCCATCCTCGAGGGGATGCCACCACGTTGCTGGCTGGAGGAGAGTTTGGGCTGGGCATTGGGAGCTTTGCAGGAGCCCCGTCTTTCTGTGGGTGACTGCTGTGTCTCTGCCCCTCAGCTGAGCCGAGTGAACAGCCTGAAGGAGCCCAACTCCATCTGCGAGAGCAGCCGCAAGCCCAGCTACCGCTCGGAGCCCAGCCTGGAGCCCGAGAGCTTCCGCTCGCCCACCTTCGGCAAGAGCTTTCACTTCGACCCGCTCTCCAGTGGCTCCCGCTCCTCCAGCCTCAAGTCGGCCCAGGGCACGGGCTTCGAGATGGGCCACCTCCAGTCCATCCGCTCGGAGGGCACCACCTCCACCTCCTACAAGAGCCTGGTGAACCAGACGCGCAACGGCAGCCTGTCGTACGACAGCCTGCTCACGCCCTCCGACAGCCCTGACTTCGAGTCGGTGCAGGCGGGCCCGGAGCCCGACCCGCCGGTGGGTTACACCTCGCCCTTCCTCTCGGCCCGCATCGCCCAGCAGAGAGAGACCGACCTGCACGGCCGCTTCGCCGGCGCGGTCTCCCCCAAGCACGTGCCGCCCCGCGAGCCCTCGCCCGTGCGCTATGACAATCTCTCCCGCCACATCGTGGCCTCCATTCAGGAGCGGGAGAAGCTGCTGCAGCAGCCGCCGGCCCCAGGCAAAGAGGAGGATGCGGGGCTGGCGGACTCGGGCATCCAGTCGACGCCGGGCTCCAGCAACGCCCCCCGCACCAGCTCTTCCTCGGACGATTCGAAGCGCTCGCCCCTGGGCAAGAACCCGCTCACCCGCCCGGCCCCGCCCCGCTTCGGCAAGCCCGAGCCCCCCCACGCGCTCCGGGCGCGCTCCCTGGGCTCCCCCGACCAGCCCGCCGCCCCCCACCTGGGCAAATCCGTGTCTTACAGCAGCCAAAAACCAGCGTCTCAGGCCGGCGTCCCCGAGACGGAGGAGGTGGCCTTGCAGCCCTTACTGGCACCAAAGTAAGTACCGGCACCGGCTGCCTCGCGCACAGAGCAGTCTGTGGCCCCGCAGAGGGGGGCCCTCGCCCCAGCACCTCGCTGGGACGCTCCCAAGGGAGCCGGGGGCCCGTTGCACCTCCCCTCCCTGCCCGGCACCCCCTCCAGCCCTCCTTCCTCTGCACCAGCATCCGGCGGCAGCAAAACACCCCTCACCGGGGAGCGGTGCTGCACATAGCCTGGAGAAGGGCGAGGGAAATCCTCCTCCTTCTCTTCCTCCTCCTCCTCCCAGAGCAGAGCTGGTGTCCCCCCACGCCTCCCCGGCCCACCCCACGGGCCTCTCGGGGAGCTGGAGGTCCTCGGGGAGGGCAGGGCTGTGGCTGCGCTGGATGCTGGGATCCCTCCTGGGGGTGGTGGCAGCCCCGCAGTCCTGTCCTTCCCCCCCATCCCAAGCCCTCCCTGCGGTGCCCCGCTCCCTCCCCCTCCTCACACCCTGTGTCCGTCCTTCCTTCCTTCCCCAGGGACGAGGTGCAGATGAGAACAGCCTACAGCAAGTCCAACGGGCAGCCCAAGAGCCTGGGCTCAGCCCCCCCGGGCCCGGGGCAGGTGCCCCTCAGCAGCCCCACCCGTGGAGGCGTCAAGAAGGTCTCTGGCGTGGGGGGGACCACCTACGAGATCTCGGTATGAGGGGCAGAGCCGCTCGCCCCCTCACCTCCTCCCCGGCTGGCACCCGCCGGCCCCGGAGGGACGTTCTGCGGCCGGACGCTCTGCAGACTCCAGGGAGAGCCGGACCGGGGGGAGACGGGCCAGCGGCCCCCACTGCTCTTCTCTTTCTCCACCCCTCCCCGGGACGTGGGGGGCTGACACACACCCGAGCGGGGCTGCTCTTCCTCTGCCCGCCGAGGACTGCCGCCGGCAGCCGCCCCGGCCAGGCGCAGGGGGCTCGGGGTGGGCCGCATCCTGCAGCCTCGCGCCCCGGCACCATCTCGGCTGGGCCAGCCACTTGTGGGCCTTGTGCAATCAATCGCTCGCCTAGCGTGGTAGGAATGGATTGTTTTTAAACCAGAATACTTTTTTTTATTATTATTGTTACGGATTCTATTTTTTTTCTCTTTCTGAGTTACCAGGTGTGTGTATATATAAATATCTATATATATAAATATAAATATTAAAAAAAAAAAAAGCAGAAATTATATATCTTACCCAGAGAGAGGAAGAAACTACTCGTTCCCTGCCCAGGGCCTGGGCCCCCACCTCGTCACCGTCCCCAGAGGAGGGATGTGGGGCTGGGGCCGCCGCCTGCGTTCGTGGCCGAGCCGGGGCAGGCGCCTGGTGACGCGCTCCCACCCGAAGCCGGGCCACAGGGCTGTGGGATGGCAGGCGCCCCGCCGGGGTGCCCTGTCCCTGCCGAGCCCCGTTGAAGGCCGAGGTGTTTCCAGCCGAGGACGTGCTCCTCCCCAGGTCTTCGCTTGTGAAGCCGCCAGCCTCCAGCCCTCCCTCCTGGGCCACTGCAGCCCGGGGAGGAGGAAGGGCCGAGGGGCAGCCCCCTCCCCAAACCCAACTGAGCTGGCACGTGCGGGTGCTGGCTGGCACGGAGGAACACTCGCGGGCTCCAGCCTTTCCCTACCTGCAGTTTTTGCTCTCTTTACGTTTCCCCAGGGT
>VYZW01035705.1:33540-127005 GCA_013401315.1 Balaeniceps rex | reverse complement strand
ATCAATATATTGCAGATGTTCTGGAGCTTCACCCTGTTCAGGGCCATCTGGATCAGTCCATGGCAAATGGTAGGACTGCGTTTCCACCCCTGGGGCAGTCGATTCCAAGTGTTATCAACATTATTCTCATACTAAATCCAAAACACAGCACTATTCCAGCTACTAGGAAGAAAATTAACTCCATCCCAGCTGAAACCAGGACACTAAGCTAATAAAACACATTTGGAAAAAACATGTGTCGAGCAAAGATGGTTGGTTTTTTTTTTTTGTTGGACTTGCTGGAAACATTCATCAACAGTTGGAGATGTGGTCTTTCAACTATATCTCTTTCACCCAGATTGTATGCAAATTGCAAGATTCTTCAAGTGTAAAGTCATACGCCAGGAGTATGATATTAGTCTTTCTTTTAATAAGAATAACTTTGGAATAAGTACCTTGTCTGGTGAACTGTCTTCCTTGTCATTCATCGCTGCATACCATCTTTGTAGAACTGCAGTAACTGGAAGGAAGGAAAATACTGGAAGGTGTTTCTGTAACTGGAGCTGGGTTTGGCAGAGTTCTGCCTTTCTGGAATAAAATGCTGGGTTTAGTTCTTTACTTTGCTATCCCCTTTTTGTGCTGTTGTGTACTGGAATAAAAGGTGAGCACTAGAGGAGCTGTGAATTCGCTTTGGACCAGACTTCGGGAATCTCTGCTCTGACACACATTTCCTTTTTTTCTTGAGGGACTTTATTCACAAACGGTCAGAACATATTCTTCCAATAAGATTTCACATAGTTTGATAAATGTTTGGATAAATTTCATACCATCTTGTCAAAGTAGACACAACAGTTCTTTCTTGAGGAACTAAGCTTAAATGAAATGCTCATTTATGTTGGTGGGATAATAATTAAAACTACAGATTCAAATCAGTGGTTTGTTATTCTGTGGCAGGAGTAGGCTGAATTAAAGCCTCTGTCAACAATTGGAGCTGAAATACTGAATTAACATACTGAATAGTGGCACGTAAGGAGTATAGTTTTCTACTCAGGACAGTGTTGAGATGTACCTTGCTCATAGAAGCTCTGGAAATTTTGTAAGACTTGGACAAATACAGTGCGTCCTCGGACTGCAGGGATGTTGCTACTCTCCGAGTGCTGCACACTCTGAGCTTGTTCTTGGCTTGGAAATCTGCCCAGTATTAGGGGACCTTGGTGGTATGGGACACAGTCGCAGCTGCTCTGTTAGGATGGCTGAAGTGTTAACTTTCTTGTGGGGCAGGATACAGCCTCTGTTGTCTTTTGCATCTGTGAAACTGGTATAATATTAATTAGATTGTCATCAGGTTTCATTAGTGAAGCCCCATAAAACAAAAAAGGAATGGCTCTATACTGGCACTAAAACTTGGTATGTCACTTATATTAAGTGGGTGAGCAGAGATTAGTAGCTGTGAAGATACTGCTTTTCCAGAAATATGAAATATTTAGGTAAACCATCTTGGTAAAATCTGAACAAAAATTTGATTACGGCCTGCTAAAATGGTGACCTCTTCCCTTTTAAATAGGTTCAATTCTCTTCTTCATGAGACCCCTGTACCTTCACCTAGATTCCTCCCTGGGCAGCTGCAGTGAATGGATCTGACCACGGAGGGAATCTGGCCCACTGAATTCCTTTTCTTTCTGTGCAGTTGAATGAAAAGCGTGTGTCTTTTGAAGAGCAGTGACTGAAAGAAATATTGATGACTGCCAGGGCATCTACAGAAAAGGATAAGAAAATTACTACAACAGGGAAGACAAAGGGGCTTTGTTAACTTTTTCTTGTAGGTTGTGTATATTAATAGTAACAACCAGAGTTTTGTATTTTTTCAGAGGATCACACAAGGCTTTGAATTGTATTGTTTTAATTGCAGCTAACAGAATGAATTAAGTGGAAAGTCGCACACAGTACTTTGATTGTCTAACTCTGTATGTGAGGCTTTGGGAACAGTTTGTTATTATAAAAAAACAGCGCTAACAAGAAATCAGCTAACGTAATTGCTAGGCTGAGGGGCAGTTTGGGGAAAGCTGATATTTATTTATAAATTATTAAATAAAAGCACATCATATGTGGATCATTTCTCACTGCCTCCGCACTTCATATATTACTCATCTTCCTAAATTTCATGTTCTCCAGGACATTGCTTCTTATAACCAGCACAGGCATCAAAACCACCCACATCCAGGAAAGGAGATGCCTGTGCATTTGTTACGATGGCAGTTTTGGTTATGGGACTCTTGACCAGACTTTTAAAGGTTGTTTTACGTGCCTAAAATACGCCTGAGCACCTGGGACTCTGTTCAGATAGCCTAAACTCTGGCCAGTGTTTCCTACTGACTAGGTACCTTTGGAGATCTACAGCCTGCCAATATGCTAAATAGAAGGACTTAAGAGCAATTTAGGCATTAAATGTAGCAGGGTTCTCAAAAAACATTGGTTATATAATTCCCATCAGTTTTGGTAAGAATGAGGTAACTTCTGATTGTCCCTTATGCTTCTCTCTGCACACTTAGTGCCTTACTACCTTGGGAAACACAGCCACTTTGCAAGACCCAGAGAGGAGGTAGATTGTGGTTGGACTCACCAAGAAGGTGAAACAGTACTTCATCCTCAGTGTTTTTGGCTACCAAATACCTGTTCCAGCTCTCCTGGGGGATGGATCTGCAGTTCTTTCCTTCAGCGTAGATTTGTGGGCTTTTTTCTAGGAGAGCAGAGGTAACTATTATTGTTGGCCCAGCTCTTCACAGCTGTACACTGTTTCCTCTCATTTCCAGGCAAGAGCCAATAAACTAAAATTATTAGGGATTAGCCCTCCGAGGCTTTCTAGCTGTTTGGGAAGAGCATTCTCCCCTCCACCTTTTCCTTGGGAGCTGAGGAGATGATTTCTGGGGACACGCGCAGCCCGGGCTCCTTGCCCTGCTGCCCTTCTCAAGGGGCAGCAGTAGGTGCTGGTGGACGTGGCACTCACAGTTGGGTACGTAGGGCAACAAATAACAGTGTCTCTTTCCGAGGACCCAGCTGCTGACCAGGTGCGCTGACACATAAGCAGGTTCTCACATGCCCACATAACACAGGGATGGGTAACGTCCTGGCCTTAGAAGCGAGAGACTGGGAGGCCCTTGGCGTTCTGCAGTGGAGGGCCTGGGGATGGAAAGATGTGCCATCACCTGGGTAGCTGGCACTGCCAGACACATCTTTGGACTCGCTGTGCTGCTATATACAAATGATGTTCATGCTGTATGAACAAATGACGCTATTAAACCGCTTAAACAGTGTTTATGCAACTTTAAAAAGATAGAGGCTTAATTTTATGACTTCATCTGCAGGCTTGTTAAAATTTATGCATCCGCACTGAAGTGCTGTGAAGATTATATCACTAATACTGGCTACCAACCTAGCTGATGTGCGATTGTGTTGCACAGAAGCTGCTTGAGAGGTGGAACTGGGCAGAGTTTCACTTTCCACAGCTCTTGCCAAGAGTTGCTTGGTATCCCTGTCACTGTTTTTTGAAGTCCAAAAATATTTTCCCCCAAATAACCTGTTTTTCTACAGGAGAACACAGCTGCATTTATGAGAGGTCTTGGCTTTTACAGTAAATCTGGTTTGTATAGTTTCCTCTCTATATGTATGTTGCCTGCATAATTACCAACAGTAATAATGAAAAACACAGTTTTGTTACATGAGCTTTCAACAGTGGTTTTCAGTAATTTAGAAAATATTGGAGCTGCTTCCAACAAAGGAAAAAATCAAAACAAAGCAGCTTTGAAATTGTTGATATACTCGGGGAAATAAATCTTCATTTTTAACCCTGTTCTATTATTCTCTCTCTGATACTAAAACCCATATAAAGCACTATTGATTTCAACCAGCTCAACAGGACACAGCGTAGGGCATCCAGCCCACTCTGCCCTGCATTGGGGGGTTAAATCTCGGCTGTGCTCCCGTGCGGCCTCTGGCTGGGTTTTATGGGACAGTCTCTGTTCACTGCTACGTGCACTGCAAAAGCTGTCCTTGCTGCAAGAAGTAACTCACCTTCAGTGCACCTCTTTTTCCTGCAGGACGTGGGAAAGTAGCTGGATTAAATTCTCCTCGATCACAAAACTTGTGTTGGAGGCACTCAAACTATATGGCCTTTCAAACCCCTGTGAGTTGACAGTATTTAAAGATAAGAGCACAGTATTGCCAAGAAATGTATCTTGTTGAGGCCCACAATTAACTTTATCAAAAGAAGGAATCTTATTTTTGCCTGCTGCAGATAGAGGGTGCATCTCAAAGCAGCCTAAAGTTAAAGATAGATATAGCATCTGGTTCAGATCACGATACGAGGAAAGGTTCAGGTTAATTAGTATTTATTCTTAGTTTATAGTTACCCCTTTTGGCTTGAGCTAACAGGCAGGAGCTGGAGCCCCATGAGGTTGCTTCTCCTGTGAGGAGAGATGAATGAGAGACAATCTCTGTGGTGAAAACATATGTAGGGATGGGAATGTCACTAAGGAAGACTGGCCATTGCCCCTGGGCTCCATCAGCCTGCGGGGAGGGTGCTCTGAGGGACTGCTCAGTGCCAGCAGGGAGGATCTGGTGTAGGCATGGACCGAGGTGTCCCAGGAGGCCGTGGGGAAGGGGAGGTGTCTCAGGTCCCTCCTCAACTGGGTGCCCTCACACCTCCATGCCCACACGACCCCCATCTGCCGCCTGTCACCCTTTCTGGGTGTTTTTGGCTGCAGGGAGCAGTTGCGCAAGGGAGAGCCTGTAGCTGTCTGACTGCCAGCCTGCGGAGAAGGCGGCTTTCCAGCCCCCCTCCAAGGCTTTCAGTTCCCCTTTCTCGACACAATTTCCTGCAACGCCACATAGGCTCTACCAGCAACACCACCACAGCTTGAGTGCAGCCATTTATCTTAAATGGAGCTGTTTTTTTCCTGAGGTCTCCCCACCGCTCCCACAGCCAGGAGGGGCCCACCCACCAGAGACCCAGTTTGGGACCAGACCTTCACGTTTTTGCAGCTCCCGTTTTTCATACATTTTTTTCCTCCCGTCAGTGTTCAGTTGGAGTTGAGATGTTCCCAGCAGGATCTCCTTGTGTATTTGGGCAGAGTGCCCCTTTTCCAGTAACTGCACGGACTGTTTTATTCCCTCAGGAACTTGCCGAGAAGTTAATTTCTATTTTGGGGGGAATTTTGTGGCTTTGCAGACACCCAGGGAAAGGCAGCCCGACGGTGGGCGGGCTCTGGACCTCTTGCCCTGGAGTCATAGGGCGCCACCTCTCCCGCTCTGTGAGATGATTGGCTGGCTCCTCCCAGCAGGCAGGGCTGTTGGTACAAAAGGGCTGCGGGCCTGGCACTCCCCTTCTGAGGCGCTGAGGAGGTGGTGGTTGCTCTGTGGCTGGTGTCAGGGCTCAGAGCATGGTGTGGATGCAGCCTTCACCTTGTGGGTGCAGCTGCACAGGCACAGCTGGAGGCCAGGCAGTGTAGGTAGATCTGTGACTCTCCCCTGCCCTCCTTTCTGGAAACGTTTGCTTTAAAGTCTCAACAAAATCTAAGTTCACTTCTCTTAATGTGCTTTTGGCTGTCCTTCTTCCCCATCTGCCCTGGGGAGGTGCTGGACCCTCCTGGCCACCTCAGGGGGGCTACTGAGGTGAGGCTGAGTTTGAGGGCCTTACCCAACACTTCTTTTTACAGGGACCTCACTGAGGAGATACTGGGTTGAGTAGAGCTAAAATAGCATAAGCTGTGTTTTTGAATGGAAGTTCGCATGCAGAGGGGTGGGAAAGGACTCCCAAACTTGCACATAAGCAAAATAGGTGGTAATTCTGCCTCTGGAGAGACTACTGATTAGCGAGCTCCAGCCTCGGAGTGTGGTGCCGGGCCCTGCATAATGCCAGTACTGCTAGCTCCTCAGTGGTCTGCAGCAGCCACGTGGGACCCTGAGTGGACAAGACTCATTGCTTTTTTCACGTGAAAATTCCAAGTTTAAACCAAATAATAAATGCTAAGAGCACCAATTTCAGGGCTTCTTGTGCCACCATAAAGAAACTACTAAAAGAAAAGCAAGAATAGCCTCTGTTGCTCACTTAATTATGGAAGTTTTAGTATGTCCTGCTGTGCTGGTGATAAAGGCCTATTACCAAGGCTAAATCCAAATTAGATCAGGTGTCTTGCATGTCATTGCCTTCTTGACATCAGCTGTTTTAGCAGTGCAACAAAATATTTGGGACAAGCAGCCCAGTTCCCTGAGAATTTGCCTGTGTAGATCCTCTGTTGACTTTGGCCACCGCTTACTGTCAGCATGGCATCCTTATACTGCTCTTACGTGTACAAAGGTGTGGACAAATGGGCTTGGAGATTATTAAGCTGATTTAAAACTGGCTTTGTTTCCCCTTTTCCTGCTCCCTTCCCCTGGGCTTTAATTAAATGACTGAAATGTGTGTTCAATAAATACCTACAAATCACCTCTGTCTTTTGTTTGCTCCCAGAAAGAAGAGAACAGCATTCCTACCTGTTACCTTTGTGATGGAAATGTGAGGACAGCTATGAATCTGCAGCAAACTCCAGGCTGTATGGCAGCTACAGGTAAGCTTAGAAATTAAGCTGTTACTATGGAAAGCACAAAGCTTGGAAGCAGCTTGTTCTTGCTCTTTGTGTTGACCAGTTGAAAGTAAATTCAGTTTTATGCTGTGCTCAGATACAGTCTTCTCCACAGGCTAAGCATTCTGCACTGATTTTGTGTTTTGGAGATGTGATGAGGCTGGATGGGCAGGTGTGGTAGATGGGGTTAGGTGGATCTGCCACCCTGGAAAGCATTGGAGCTGGATTACAGTTGTGAGACGCTAGAGTTGAAAGAAGTTTTTAGTCTGTCTTCCCTTTCCTTTTCTCCTGTGCTCTTGGGCAGGTGGGACTTGAAGTCTAGGACCTCAAGTCTAGATTATTAATTCCTGCTCTTTGTTGTTCCAAAGTGATGGTGGTCCTCCTCCAGCCTTTGCACTGAGTCTGAAAGCTCTGAGTGAGCACAAACCTTGTTCCAGGGCTGAACATGGACAGAGTTGTCAGTATTAATGTCTAATTATTATAGCTGGTTTTCAGAGTGAGCCTTTCTTTTAGTATGAAAAGTATACTTACATGCTTCTCTGAGCTCTTGTCTCAGGCTTTCTACAGATTCAGGAAGACTATATTTAATGTTGGTAAGTTCATACCAAAGAGGATGTGGTTGAGTTCACATTTTGAAATAGTTTTTCCACCACAAGGATTAGTATCTACTGCCTTCCTTTTAACTGATGGCTAATAGATTCTGTAGTATAAATTTGTGGCAGTGTCTCTGGAATATATTTCTTAATATATTTGCCAAAGTTATATATTGAATAATTCCTCTGTTTCCAGCATGTCCAAAATGACCACGTACAGAATGTAATTAAAAATGAATATGCTACGGTAATTGCATGTTTCTATTGGCTTTTTAACACCTTACTAGCAAATACTTTTCCCTGTTTTATTACATCTTCTATTTAAATTAATGTCATTGATATGATGAAAATAAGCATATGTACTGAAGGGGACTGGCTAGAACTATTAATTTGTGTTAGAATATTAAGAGGCTATTTTCACACTAGAGACCATTACAAAAAAACAAAAAAATCCAATAGCACGGGAAGCCCGTGGTTTTCAAGTATTTGGTGTGTGTGTGGAAGGGAAAGGTTATAAAAGAGGCTTGTGGGAAACAAATGAGGGGAAAAAAGAGGTTGACTTTTTTGCATGGTTTATTGACTGATTGACAAGTCAGACCATATATATTTCTCTGTCTTCCCATGGCTGGCCAGGATCAAGAAAAGGAAGGGAGATGTCTTGGATTCCCAAACATGATGAGTTTCCACTTGGTGATTATCATATACTCAGTCCTGTAGAGTGCTAAGTCTTCGGTTTAGTTTCCCATACAGAGAAATGGAACATGACTGAAGCAGAGATTTACGCTGTGGGTTTGCTGGCACGTTTCAGAAAGTCCATGAGCTTTCAACAATGCTCTGTTACAAACGCAGCACAAGTGCCGATATACTTGGCATTTCTTTGTATTTCTTGAGGTAACACTTCACAATGCTATGTTAATTTCTGAACTTGTGTCATTACTGAGAGAGTAAAAAGTACTTTGAAAGAACATCTTTTTCTGACAGGTTTTCTACTGCTGGTTTTGGTTGAATCTATCTTACTGTACAGGCATGTTCTTGTCATGCACTCTGCATAAGGAGAGCACTCCCCAGTAATAAAAAATTAACAGGACACAAGGGGATATTGTACTGTCCTGGTGTTCATGTTGCCAGGTGCCCACCACACGGTCTCTCCAAAGTGGATGGCTTTGTCCAAGAGTGAGAAATTTATTTGTGGACCTGGCAAATTCCTGGTATGTGGGGCTATGTTTGAAATTATATCTTCTTGGAAGAGCTCTCAAGCAATGTGTGCCTGAGTATCCACGGCTGTCCCTTCCCTGTTCCTTTAGTTTGGGCTTTCTGCTATCTTGGTGGGAGGTCTCCTTTTTATGTGTCTGTCTTAATCATGGAATCATAGAATCATTTAGGTTGGAAAAGACCTTTAAGATCATCAAGTCCAACTGCTAACCTAGCACGGCCAAGTCCACCACTAAACCATGTCCCTAAGCACCACATCTACATGTCTTTTTGAATACCTCTAGGGATGGTGACTCAACCACTTCCCTGGGCAGCCTGGTCCAATGCTTGACAACCCTTTCGGTGAAAAAATTTTTCCTAGTATCCAATCTAAACCTCCCCTGGCACAACTTGAGGCTATTTCCTCTTGTCCTATCACTTGTTACTTGGGGGAAGAGACTGACACCCGCCTCACTACACCCTTCTTTCAGGTAGTTGTAAGTCTCCCTGATAGATAAGGTCTCCCCTCAGCCTCCTTTTCTCCAGGCTAAACAACCCCAGTTCCCTCAGCCACTCCTCGTAAGACTTGTGCTCTAGACCCTTCACCAGCTTTGTTGCCCTTCTTTGGACATGCTCCAGCACCTCGATGTCTGTCTCATAGAGAGGGGCCCAAAACTGAACACAGTATTTGAGGTGCGGCCTCACCAGTGCCGAGTACAGGGGCACAATCACTTCCCTACTCCTGCTGGCCGTACTATTTCTGATACGAGCCAGGATGCTGTTGGCCTCCTTGGCCACCTGGGCACACTGCCAGCTCATATTCAGGCGGCTGTCGACCAATACCCCCAGGTCTTTTTCTGCTGGGCAGCTTTCCAGCCACTCTTCCCCAAGCCTGGAGCGCTGCATGGGGTTGTTGTGACCCAAGTGCAGGACCCGGCACTGAGCCTTGTTGAACCTCATAAAACTGGCCTTGGCCCATTGATCCAGCCTGTCCAGATCCCTTTGTAGAGCCTTCCTACCCTCGAGCAGATCAACACTCCTGCCCAGCTGGTGTTGTCTGCAAACTTACTGAGGGTGCACTCGATCCGCTCATCCAGATCATTGATAAAGATATTAAACAGAACTGGCCCCAGCCCTGAGCCCTGGGGAACACTGCTTGTGACTGGCCACCAACTGGAGTTAACTCTATTCATCACCACTCTTTGGTCCTGGCCATCCAGCCAGTTTGTAACCCAGCAAAGCATACACCTGTCCAAGCCATGAACAGCCAGTTTCTCCAGGAGAAAGCTGTGGGAAACGGTGTCAAAGGCTTTACTGAAGTCCAGGTAGACAACATGCACAGCCTTTCCCTTGTCCACCAAGCGGGTCATCTTGTCATAGAAGGAGATCGGGTTAGTCAAGCAGGACCTGCCTTTCATAAACCCACGCTGACTGGGCCTGATCACGTGGTTGACCCGTACGTGCTGTGTGATGGCACTCAAGATGATCTGCTCCGTAACCTTCCCCAGCACCAAGGTCAGACTCACAGACCTGTAAGACTTAGGAACTGACTGTAACTTTTATCTGTTTATGGGTTCTGCAGCATTCATATGATGACCCTTTCCCACTGCACTGAATGCTTTCCCATTCTGCATGAATGATGCACAGGGTGTTGGGCTGTATATATTATTTTTCACCAGAAATAAGTTTTATTTCATGAAAGTGACCAGTTGTAGAGAAAATTTGCAGATTAATGCAACTTAGGCAGATGCATGACAAAACAGTAGAATAAGTATGTGAGTTGAAACGTTTCAGTTTTTCTCTGTAACCCTCCTTCTATCTTTGCTAAAATCAGGCTGTCTGCATTGACAATCCATTTCCCTGTTGGTCCTTCAGATTCCAAGTGTGTTTG
The DNA here is from genome assembly GCA_013401315.1 of Balaeniceps rex. NCBI lineage: Eukaryota > Metazoa > Chordata > Aves > Pelecaniformes > Balaenicipitidae > Balaeniceps > Balaeniceps rex. The sequence continues at coordinate 116,734 of VYZW01035705.1, read as the reverse complement.
GTAGACTGCTGAGCTAAATGCGTTTAGGAAGGTGGACATGATGCTGGCACCATTGCAATCTGAGACAGAATGAAAATCACTTTTGGACCAGTGTGCCCACTGTTTCTAGGAGGCCCTTGTAGTATAAGGAATGGGCAGATGCTGTAGTGGGCATGTAGCCTAAGTAATACTCTATGGATCTTCAGATAGATGAGGCTACCATAGGGCATGGGTTATTGCTACGAGCAGCAGTCCCCTTCAGAGCTGTGGGGCCTGCTCTGTTTGGAAGGAGGTAGAAGAGAGGAGACAGAGCGTCTGCCATTTACACCCAGGCTTTCCTGTCTTCAGGGAACTAGCAGAGCACCCCATTGCACTCTGGCGTTGCCAGTACATCATCCTAGAAAAGAAGGTGGGTGTTTCATTTGAAACACACCACTTTCTCTTTTCAAAGAACTCTCTCCAAGCCTCCTGGACCACGTGCTTCTGTCCTCACTGAGGAACTGCAGAAACACCCAACCATGCAATCTCCCTTTCCCTCTCCATATTCTTGGGAGAATGATGGACAAACAATTCCAATAAAGCTGCTCATGTGCTTAGATAATCAGGCTCTATCTGTCCAGACATCTCTGTGAGATCAAAGAGCCAAATGCAGACTCCAACACTTCTGGGGCTCCTGTGTTTCTCCCTATGGACCTTTCAGCCTGTTAAACTCATCCCTGGAAGAGCCCTGCTTTTCCACTTGGAGGCTGTGGTGTGCAGAATGGAAAACTTAATTTCTTTAAGTGTTAGAATAGTCGTTCCATACTTTCATAGAGCTGTGAATCCCTCTGCCCAAGTCAAGTCACTTCTCCCAATTCTTCTCTCTCTCTCCCAATGCAGAGCCATTTACTTCATTAGATCCTTGACTGCATTGTCTGTTGCACGGCCCCTATTACAATAACATCCAAACTGTTCAAGATCTTCCATCGATTTTCTTTATGCTACTCACAACATTTAGAGAAGTGATGCTTACAGAGAAAACATTAGAGCAACCAAAGAGCAACTGAGGCTATAGAACACACTGAAGGAGCATTGCCACTGCTGTCCTGGGTCCCCGGATGGGATGTCCTAAAAGCTGCAGCTGCTTTGCCATCTTACCTTAACTCTCTGAACAAGGGTGGAGAGGAAGCAAGAAGAGAAAGACGTTTCCGCAGTGATTGCAACACGCTGTGATATGCAGATTCCCTCTCCCTGCCCTGTGACAAGCATGGTGTAGGCCACAAAGTGCTGCAATCCATATCGGGGCTTTTTGGGCCATTTTTAAAAAGAATTCCATCTTTGCTGTCACGTCTTCCTCCTTTGCTGAAGGGGGGGCTGACTAATTAGCAACAGTTCAGTGGCAGATGCTCTTGTGAAAATGGTTTGATGGTGATCTAACTGGGAATAAAATCCTCTTAAAGGTCCAGGCAGACATTTTCTAACCTCTCAATGATACGGGCTCTGTTGGCTGGTGCATGAAACCAGCCCACGCAGTCCTGAAAGGTTGAACACTGTTGTTTGCAAATGGCTGCTCCTCTTCCAAGATGATACCTGCAGGCCTTATAGTTGTGTCCTGTGCTAGTGCTCACTGGTGTATTGAGAACAATAATGGCATTTACTGTTTGATATACCTAGTAACATTTTCTAATAGGAGAATAAAACATCAGGGTTGGTGGTAGTTACCTGTTTCACTCCTCCGAACACAGTTAGCATGCAATCAACGTTGGTGGGTTTTCTTCTCAGTCTGAAATCACATTAACATTAGTCACGTAAAAGGCTATGCTATTTTGAAATAAATATTTATCAACATATCCTATTGTGGTTTATTTTTAGTCTGCTGATGTGTTTGACTAGTATCTCATATGACCATGACATTTGTAAACAGAGCAGGGGAGGGTGTGTCACTGCCCTTTAGGTTGGTATTTTCCTGGTAATTGTTATCAGATTGTGATATTCACATGTCAGACCCTAAACTCTAATTGTAACAGTGCAGATAGGAGAGCTATAACTTGATTTCTTTCTGGTTACCAGCTTTTCCAGTTGCTTTTAGTTCAGCTTGTAGAGGAACGATTCAGGTGTGTAAATGTAGAGGACTAGTGCCATTTGAGGTGCCCACGCATGTGGTGCCTGAACTCCAGCTATTGCTGCAGAGGAGCAGTGGCCTCCCAGATGTCCTGTGCCACCTATGCAGGCATTGCAGGTGCGCAGAGGTGGCTAAGTTGTGTTGGACAAATTGTGCAGGCAACTGACTCTCATCCTAGGTTTCTGCCAGCTGTTTCCCACAGGTGTCACTAGGGAGATACCTTCAGCACGCAACCATCTGCTGACACCTTTTGAGGAGATCCTCACGCCTCCCACTGAGCAGGCACAGGCTCAATCCTCTTAGCTACTCCTTAGCTACTGCATCACTGACTGCAAGCTTGGTGATTTGGGCAGCCTACAGAGAGAGATGTACGTACTTTTTCCCCGTATGAGAAAATACAGTGGTCTTGCCAGCAGAAGATAGGGAAAAGCCTGAAAACTTTAACTTAAAAACTGCCATGCTTTAAGGTGTAATGAATTTGGCTTTTTATACATAATTGAAATTTATATATGTCAACTGTATCCATTGGTTTGAGGCCCATAGAGCTATCGTGCAGAAGATCAGCAAGTGGTTCAGAGGTGTGTGGGCTGCAGCTTGGCTAGCAGTGGTGGGCTGTGGGAGGTCGCCGCGAGACCCAAGAAAGCCATTTGGTATCTTACGTCTCTCCTTGTTTCTGATGATGAACTGCAGAGAGAGAAAGTGTCTCCCGCATTTACTGTAGTACTTTCAGTACTGGTTTCCTCCATCATAATTTCTGCAGCTGTCACAAGAGTGAAATGAGCTTTGAGATTGTGGGGATGTGTCCTTCTCTACCTGAGATTATGTTCAGGAGTTAGCTGGCAGATTTCATGCCCCAGACAAGAGGCCAAGGCCACCAGTGGGGACAACATTGCACAGCATAGGTCATGGTGTGAAATTCTGGCAGGCCTGTCTGAAGGACGTGGGTCTGACAGTGGGGTGTGGGCAGCTCTTGGGTGCTTCTCGCCAGTCGTGCCATCTGAGGAGAAGCACAGGGGCTGCCTCGGTGGGGCATGTCCTACGTATGGGACTGCTGCCTCCCACTTGTGCCACTGCTCACAGGTGCTGTTGCTGACATGCCCTTCCAAGCTGTGGAGGGGTATAAAACTGAGGGCCTGCTCCCATGAATGGCCAGGCTGCCCAGGCAACAAGTTTACCTGACCGTGGATGGTATTTTCAAGGCAAATGAAGGAATCTGTCCCTACTCATCACTTTTCCATCTTGATGCAGGTTGCTGCACACCTTCTCAGCTTGTCTGAGCACTCACGGGGGTTGCCCAGGCTGTGCTGCATCAGAGTGAGTGCTTTCTGTGCCTTTCCTAGCCTACTGATTTTGGCAAAGGCCTGCCTAACCACTGCTACAGGGAGATTTAAGTTCCCAAATCCCTTTGGCTGCTTCAAAAAATCATAAGCTGCAAAAGTAGAGAACGTGGTGGATGGAATTACCTGTTATGCAGCTAAGAATTAAATAAAATAATGAAGAAATGTCGGAAATAGAGAGTCAACCAGCTTGTTGCCTAGGAGAGGAGGATTTATGGGATGCTGGAGATCCTGCTGCCTTAAGGAATTGCTGTAATGACAGGCCAGCAAGGCAAGAGAGAGCCGGAGGGCCTCGTCACTGTGTCACATTGATGGCATGGTTCAGACCTCAGCTGGGGTGAGTGGGTGGTGTCTATCGCCTTGGCTTGTCAAACTCCTGGTCACCAAATAACACGGTGATTGTTAAAACCCTTCAAAATATTTTACAGGGCATGCATTTGCCCATGTTCATTTTATTATTTTAAGGCAGCGATCCTCAGGCAGTGTCTGTTATCTCAGGAAGGTGTGCCTCCCAGCCCCTGTGAAATCGGGGAGCTGCACAGAGGCACCTGCACCGGTGGGGAGGTCGGTGCTCATCGGGCAGCCCAGTTTCTTTTGGTCCATTGGGCATCCTGACTGACCCTCCTGCGGTCCCAGCCGAGCTGAGAGCAGAGTATGGCAGGAGGAGCCCCGCTCTGCTCCCCACCTTTGATTTTATCCTGAGGAATGGAGACTTTAAAATGCATAAAGTCAGTGCCTTCCATCAGCCCTGCAAAACTAAAGATAAATGCTAATTGCCAAAGCCTCTCTCAATATGAATGGGCATACATGAGCTCCTGAAAAATGCACTTGCTATTTTAGTTAAAAATAAACAAATCAATTCTTGGGCTTTTGAGCATTTAAGCTTCCTTAAGTAAGCAATAGATTTTTCAGAAGAAAAAAAAATTTACTAGGAGGCAATCCAGTGAGTCCCATTAAGAATAGGTAGGAGCACTAGGACACCCAGATTCAAATTTTAGTTTTGCCAGCGTTTTCTAATATATTTCTAGAAAAATCAGCTAAATCATTTATAAGACAAGAATTACCTTTCAGTGTAGTCCGTGTACTTTTCTGATAAACCCAGAGCGATGACAGGTTTGTTACAGCAGGAATAAAATTTACCTTGCTGATGGGGTAATGTGATAACTAATTAGATAAAATGTTTTTGTAGTGTTTTTGACCCAGTGATAAGGTAGATGCTATCAGTTCACTGGTTGCCTGAAATTACTGAGGGGACTAGCATGTCTTGAAAGAAGCAATTGCTGAAATGACCCTGTAGCTCATTTGCATTGAGTGAAAGGATGGTGCTGTCTTCATATTCTTAATATTTTTGTTATCTATGCTCACTGAACTCAGCTGATGGAGGCACTGACTGATAAACACTCCTGGTGTTCAGTGAGATTTTGGTTACTATGGGGCCTTCCTCCCTGCCAGGATAAACTGGATGCTGGAAGAAAAGAATAGGGAAGGTCCCAAACAGAGGCACTTCTTTTAAAACAAACAAAACAAACCCACCAAAGGTTTTTTTTTTTTCTTTTTTTTCAGTTTGTGACAGTGAGGCAGTCTTAGCATTTGTTTCATGGAAACCTCTGCAGTTGATCAAGACAGGCGATGAGTAAGATTGTGCTCTGCTCATGAAAGCACCTTCTTCCAGAGACCACTGCTTGCTCCTGATCTGCTGCTAATTAGTCTCCGCCCTGTGATACTGAGTCATTATATTCTTTGCCCTTTTCCATGGCTGCTTTTGGTGTGGAAACTGAGACAAATATTGCTCCCCTGCTGGAAATCATCATCAGATAATCAAATTCATCAGTACCTGTAAGCCCAGACGAGAAGGGAATAGGTTTTTTTTGTTGCTTGTTTGTTTTTTTGTGGCCAGTGATCTCTGATGGCAATGTTTTGAAGTTCAGCCATGCTATATGTTATGGTGATGCACTACATATAACACCTGGCTAGTTTCTGTAATGTCACAAATTACTTTATTTGTTAAAACAGCAAAGCTATCAAGCAGCCTTTAAAGCTACTTTCAGGAAAAGGTGGAGGGATTCCACACTTGAGGCTCTTCTGTGCTTCTGTCAACAGCAGGTGCCTGTGTTCTTGCCCATAGCTTGCCACGAGGTGTATTGCCTCCAGCCATGACTTCCCAGTTTATTACAGAATTGTGCAGGATGTTGCCCTACAGCTTTCCTGCATCCCCTTGTTCCATGCATCACTGGATTAAATGCTTCCAGCCTGATGCGGCAAGTTCTGTTTTGCTTTTTTTTTTTTCTTGGTGGAGGAAGAAGGGGACAGTTTGCCAGGGTCATCAGTGTCTTTCCGTGGTATGACTGACTGCCTTGATTTGGCAGGCATTACTAGCACTGGGCTATTCTTGAGAACATGTCCTTCTGCTGAACTGTGCTTGACCAAGGCTGGTTGAGGCTTGGTGCTGTGACTCAGATGAGCTGGATACAGACCCTCGGGACTTATGGAAACAATTAGCTTAAGATGACCGAGTTGGAAAGTTGCTTACTGGGTTGCATTAGTGGGTTACTGGAGCAGATGCATGCGATCATCCCATTGTGCCTTTACCCCTGAAGTGGGACAAGAGCCTCCTAGCAGTGTCTACTGTGATGGGTGGCTGCAAAGCCGTAGTGGGTGTGCCTAGGCAACAGGAGCAAAACTGAAGTGGGTCATTAAAAACTTTAATTAACAAATAGTTGGACACAGCTAACAGTTCCCCAAGAATCCATGTCCCATGCTGTATTGCTCCTTTCCCTGTTATCTCTGAATCTCCAGTGTCCGCTGTTTCCCTTTCTTTAGCACTTTGGGGCTAGGTGGCATATTACCTTTCCAAAAGGGCTTGCCAATTGAAAAATGTAATTCGCCTGGATGGCCAGCACGTGCTTCTGGTTTGGCAGCTGCGAGTCCTGTGGTGCTCTGACTGGTGAGCTCTTGGTGGGGAATAAAAAACCCCCAAACATGGCTGAGCTTTTCTGTCTGGGCTGCCGGGTCTGGGCAGTGCAGGGGGTGTAAGGGTGCCCTCCTAGGGGGCTGGGAGGAGGCTGCTGAGCCCTCCCCACAATGGCAAATTCCTGCTTCTTTTTCTTTTCTGCGTTCCTGTGGGAATTAGTATGGCTGTGCCATCCTGGTGGAAGTAATTCTACCCATTGCATGTGTACTGCCCTGACGAGACTGATGGTGACTGTGTCTGAAAAGGCCACATAGATGGTGACAACTGCCAGTGACTAATTTGATGGAAGGATAAGATGATCGTAATAAAATTATTTTTCTGTGGCACAGCAATTATAAGAGTTGGAGTAGCCCAAGCATCCAGTAGCACCCTGAAGACTGGTGGCTTTTTCTACTCTTTCTCCACATCCTTCTCTTAATAAGCATCTGTTGCAATAAAAACAAAGATGCAGGAAGAGAGGAAGAGAAGAACACTGCGCTCACGTGAAATGTTAAAATAAAGGCAGCTTTTTTTGAACATGCTTGGTGAAACGGTTCTATGGTAACACCAAGAATCACAAAAGGGACAAATCCTCACCACCGAATATTTGTTCCTTTTGCAGCGAGGCTTGGTAAAACTCAAATAGTCTCTGACCTTACAGTACTAATTTACAGTATCAGTAGTTTCCTGCCATGACTCAGTGGCTGGAACAGTAATATCTGACAGTCGTTTTTTTCCTCTCTCTTTCCAGATCTCTTTTGAAGCTTCTCAGAGTGGGTGGGGAGAGACGAATGACAGATATAGTCCTGGTTCTTGCCCTTCCTCTTCCCCCCGCCCCCTTTTTTTTGGAAAAAAAAAAAAAAAAAGAAAAAAACAAACCAACAAATCAACCTGCTTCTGCTTTTTCTGTTTCTTTTAGTCCTCTTATCCATCAGGCTTCCCTTTCACACATGTCCTTGACCAAATCTTACTTTCCTTTTCATTCCTACTGGTGGTGTCTAGGCCTGCTGATAATGCCTGGGAAATACTGAGCTCATTCCCTCCCTGGCCTTTTCCCCTCACTGGTACTCTTCTACTCTCCAGATCAAACCTCTTTACAGCCTCCCTTCCTCTGCAGTTATCTTGCTGAGCCTGCACTGCTATAATAAACTCTGCTACCAACACAGATTGACTGAGTTTTATATAGTCTGGGCCGGATATGGTCTATGGTTAAGGTTGGAGTAAAAGTTGGCTGTAAGATTGGGGGTGACCTGGCCTTGAAGGCACTGCTTCATCTTTGGGTCCCCCATAGCTGGGATAATGAGTGATAGTGGAGTAAGACAGTGGCAAGCCCCACTTGTGTGGAAATGGTCTTAATTCTGCCCTGTGGCCTTGCTGTCACAAGGTCCCCCTGTCCCAAAGTTAAGAAGCAGCAAATGATGTTTATTCTTGTCAACTGTCACCAAGCCCCGAGATCTTCCCAGGAGCCTAGAGTGAAACCGTTCTGCTTCTGCACCCTCCAGCCTAGAGATGGCTGAGCAAAAGGCCCTTCTCATCAAAGTTAAGAAAAAGACTCCAGAGTCTCCATGTACCGATATCAATTTAACTCTCACAGATTTTCCAATACGGTGTAGCAATCCTGGCTTTGCAGCTTCTCTTCTGGAGACCCCTAGTCCTACACCTCTGAACAGCATCCTGGGAACTTGCTTCAGACCACAGTTAAGAAGTCCTTCGAATTTGCAAGTGATGGCCATGAGCCAACCTTCTAGACAGGCAAAATTGTTTCATAATAATAATTTCACACTTTCTTTTCTGGTGAACTTAACCCTTGTGTAGGCTGTGGAATAGGGAGCCCATCTTTACTGGAAAATTTAGCTTGCTTCTGAGGTCTTGGAGTAATAATCATGGCTCTGCTGCATGTATTCAGGAGGTGTGAATCTGGGAGACTGACAACAGATAGGAGTCCATTTCAGGCCAAAATTAAGTGGAAAGTATTTTAGTCTACTGAAGGCCATCTCCAGCTTTGTGTGATCCTTTCAACTTCTATCTAACCACAGCAGGCCCACAGGCTGGGCAAGTATCTGTACTCAGTAGAAGCCACTGGTACGTGGAGTTGGCTGTTGTTTCTCCAAGGTTACCTCTTCAGGGCATGTGAAGCTTAGGAGCGATTTCAGATGTGCAGCTTGTCTGTAGCCCACTACGGGGAACCCGAATCTTACCCTGATATATAAGGAGTACAGCTGAGGCCAAAAGGAAGCACGGGACGTTTGAATCTACGGATAACTGTCAAGTTGATCATGACTCTTGCAGCCTCTGTTTCTGGGAACCGTCATGCTAATGTAGGCAATGAAGTAGAAATGTGTTTCAGGTCAAAAATTTGAGGGAAAGTCTGCTGACACCAGTCGTCCACTTTTCCAGTGCAACATACAAAATTTGGTAATGGTCCTGGTTCCCCTCAACAAAACTCTAGGTCTATCCCTAAACTGGAATCGGCCTAGGAATATGTCTTGGGCTGGAGAGAAAGAAGGTGAGTGAGACTGCAAGCACCAAGGCTCGCCTCAGGGGATATTCAACACCATTCAATGCTTTTGGTCCTGCAGCTTCTGTTTTGGGGACAGAAGCCTTAATTAACCTTGATTTTTGAAACTGAGTTATAAACCTGATCCTGCTCTGGACACCACATCAGCAATATATTTCAGGCCAAAATTACTTGGAAGCCATCACAAGGTTTTGTTTAGGCTGTGGTCTAAAGATATTTGTTGGAAAAATTTAGAAAGAACTGTTACAGGCTACAGAAATCAGCCCTCAGTTCAGCTACACAATATTTGCTAATATGAGATGTAGTTTTGCCTCCGTGACCTACGTTCAGGAGAACCCCTAATTGCAAAATAGGCAACAGAGCAATATAAACAATGCTTTTCATATGAAATATTAAGAAGAAGTAATGTTAGTGTATGGGGAACAGACTTCTCTTTAGGTTGCAGGACTTTATAAAATCATTTTTTTAGCTATACTCAAGGAAACTCTAGAGTAATTGTTTGGGCAAGAGAGGAGGAATGCTTTTCAGGACTACATGAAGTAAAAACTAGTTGAATTTGATTTACATGAAACTGAAGAGAGCAACCCAATAGAAAAGGCGAATCTTTCATAAACTCTGCAACGTGGCTTGGAAATTTCTACTTTTGGGGAGAGTTCCTTGTGTCCATATGGATGTCTGTGTCAATAGGAGCGCCGTTTTGGACCCGATGGCCCTGACCTGTGGTGGCAGGAGGTGGGGTGCACTGCCAGTGGAGCCACCTCCTCTGAGTCCTCTTGGCTGAAGGGAGAGACTTTGGGCAGGCAGAGCTGGCTGACAGCTTTCCAGTTGCAGGAGAGCACATTAGGCAAAAGAAGTTGTGTGTTTTTTTTTTTTTTAAGCTGTTTTCAGTGTCTCCAGACTAGATGTAAACAAATGGCGAACTACTGTGATTTGAAAATTGCTTTTTTGTTGTCTTTTCCTATACATCTTGGATGTTTACTTAATCTTTTTTACAGTGTGTGCAATTTCCGATGAGAATTTAGCCCTTCAAAGCTCTGAAAGACGTTTGTGTATATAATTATTTAAAAAAAAAAAAAAATAAGCAAAGCCGCTTCTCCGGCTTCCACTTTCCCATCAGTAGCTACTTCCACAATGATCTCTCTCCCCACCTTACAACCCAGGAGCTGTGAAGGCACCTTGACCTCGGGGCACCTTTCAGACCGGGAGCAGGCGGGATGCTCCCGGGCGTGTGGCCGCCCCGCAGCCCCCTCCGCAGTTGCCGCCGGTGATTTCTCCCCAGGGTGGCTGGGTGAGCCGGTTGCGGGGCGCGGGGCCCGGGGCGGGCCGGGCCGCTCGGTTACCCTTCCCGGGGAGCCCCGCGCTCCGCGGCTGGCTGAGGCGCCAGCGCCCTCTCTCGGCTCCGCGCCGCCCGGCCGCCGCCACGGGGTGGGCCGGGATGGATGGTGCGGGGCCGGAGCGCAGCCGGCTGCGCGGGGCGGGGGGGTTAGCGGCGGCAGCTCCCTGCTTAACCCTGGCAGCCTCGTTAACCCGGCAGCGGTGCAGTCCTCCGGAGTCACGCTTAGCCTTCCCGGCTTACGGCGTGAGCCTGCTCCCGCTTACCTGGGTGCAAAGTACGTGCTCGTTTCAACTGGAGAAGGATCAGGACCGATGTAAAATTCACAGTAATGCCCGAAGGATAACGTTTGTCTCCTGCTTGGGCATACAGTAGCTCCACCCGAGAAGGCTCCTTACTTTTGGATCCCTAAATGTGGAGGATCTGGCGTACTAGAAGGAATAGAAACCACCTGAAATTTTAGGTCTCGGTTAAGTTGCTCTGGACAACAGAGAGAGGCCACTGCTGGGAAGCAGGCAGTGGGATTTCCCTTGTGAAGCCTTTGCTTGATGGCTCCTTTTCCCCGGTTACTTCCTCAGAACAGAGTCCTGTCAGCGGAGGTCTTCTGATAAGGCAACAATTTATCAACGCCCTGAAGCCTCTCAAATTTATGTAAAGATAGAACAGTCGAGGGAGAGTCCTAGAGAGCTCTCAGGAGACATCAGATACTGAAAGTGAGCGGATCAGGTCTGGCTGAATAATAACAATAACCAGTGATCTAAATTCTCTACTGCAAACTACTCTTCTACCTAGCCTGAAATTTTGGGTTTGCTAATTTTTTAAGTAGCATGCGGTTGGGAGTATTATTCATGCTAATTTCGGAAAATCTTTTCCTTGTGCTGCTGCCTGCAAATTTAATTTTAATGTTGAATACCAGAATTTGCATGTGAAATCTTTTATGGTCCTGAAGATTATGAGAAAGTGAAACCGAGTCCTATCATCTCAGAGCAGTTATTTTGTGATAACAAAAGTAACAGGCCTTTACTTTGTCGAACACTATCTATCTTGAGCATCTTAGGCCCAAGCGCTGGGGAATTTCGAAGCAGAAGTCAGACGTCCCCTTTGGATCTTATCGTAAAGGTGTCTGTGCATTTCTGTTGCTCTGTGCTGCAGTTACCATCTGTCCGACATCTTCCCATGCCTTCTGGTCGTCTGGAGTCACAGCTGCCAGGCGTGGTGCTGTAAGCTGTTCTGAGGGGGATTCTCATGATGTGTTGGGCACTTGCACTTGGCACTGTACTTTGCTGTGCTCCAAAAACATTGATCCTATGAACAGGCCATTAGTATGGCAGCACACAAAGGTAACTCGCAGGCACAAAAGCAGGCTTGTAAGTGCGTACTACATCAGCCACAATACAAAGTCCTCCTCTTACACCAGAGGAAAGTACTGCGGTAACATGCCCTGCTACAGCATCTCCGTCTGAGCTGAGTGTGGCACCGCTGGGTCAGCAGGGGCGAGGAAAGGGAAGAGGTCCTGAACGGCAAATGATACAGCTGGGAGCCTGGACGTGGGTACAGTCCTGTCTTGTTTGCTGGTATTGTCATGTATTTCAGTATTTGTGGAAGCTTTCAGTCAACACATAGCTTTTAAAGACAAAAGTGTGGAGGGTTTTGTTCGGTGTAGGACAGCTGTCTGCTAGCCCTTGCCAGGGGCATGATGCAGGGCTGGAGGGCATTACCTGGGGCACAGTGGCAAGCTTTTGCCTTGCTCTTTGAGGGAAATCTCAGCAAGCACCTGGGTTTTGGTTTGTTTTGTCAGCACACTTGCAGGTTAAAATGTGAAGTATTGTAATAATTGACAATATTTTGTGCTTTATACTGTGCTTTTTATTACAGCTAAGATGGAGGTGAACAGTAAACTCAAATCTTCCCCTTTGCTCATTTTTTATCTTTAATACAGCATATATATTTCTGCTATAGTTGTCTTGTTGCTGTAGATCCTGTGTTCATCCCACTATTCCCATGCCAGTAAGGGACTGTAAAGTTGGTTTAAAAAGTCACCTGAGAATTTCTGTAGTGTGGCCCAAGTTCACAGATATCTGGACTGGACTTATCGCCCAGTAAGACTGTCCAGTGTCGCAGTGGCCTTTGCTGTTGTAGGGGTCCTCTGAGCATTACTGCAGCCAGAGCAAGCCCAGCAGCTCTCTGGTGGCCACAGGGTCTGAGATCTCTCTTACCTGGTTGCACTGAGATGTGAGGGCTAGTGAGAAAGACACTGTGACTTCAGGACCAAGTGGGATCTATAAACCATACAGAAGCTTTGCCCCATTATCCCAATGAACTTCTGTTTTTAAACTGCTTAAAAAGCAAATAAAACCTGTTTCTTCCGGCTGAGAGCTGATGTGCTTCAGCAAAGGACTGTCCTGCATGGAGAATGGAGATGCTTGTTCTCTGAGTGTTTCTGTGCTCCAAAAAGATACACGAAGTGCTGTGAACCAGCTTTTTACTGGGGCAAATTAATTTCCCAAATGATTTCCCTGGCTTTTGGGCAAGTTTTTGGGTTTTGTTTTTTGCTGCACGTCCTTCAGTCTGTTATCCTGTTCACAAGCAGGAGGGGGAAATAATTTTGGAGAAAACACTTCTGCAGTTTTCGGGTTTTTTTCTCCATTTCCTACAGAAAAGACTGACAAGCCCAGGAGGTTTTGAGTCCTTAACCTGTTGGTCTTCAGAAGATTTCTCTTTGTGTATGAGGTCCTGTTCCTCAGCCACCCAAGGAAGCAGAGGATGGAGATGGTGGAAGGTGGATTTTTGGTGCCAAGTTTGCTGCATAGACCAGTATATCAAAGTACCACCCAGTGCTGTTTGTCAGGACTTGGTGTGTCACCTAGTAACAGACTTTGCAATTAGATCTCTCTGTCACTCCTGCACGTTAAAAAATCCTCCCAGCCTTGGAGCAACTCTGCTGCTGTTGTCTCCCTCAGAAGAACTGCTCTGGCTGATGGGCACTGAGTGTTTTGTATTGACCCAAATAACACCAGTGTTCCAAAGCCATGGAAATCTGGGGCACATGTCCTTCCTAAATGGCCGTATTCGGCATCTTTTTCTCCAGCGTTTGTCAGGCAGCTCCACGTGCTTTCCTCTGAATGCCTCTGGCGTGTTGCTATGCGATGGGATATCCCTTCCCGGTGGCTTTCTGGTACCTGTTTCTGGTGACCCACCCTCCAGCGGGAGCTCTCGCAAGCTGTGAAGCATAAGAAATTTTGCTTCAGAAACTCTTAGTTGCTTTGGGTTGATGGTGGCTTAACATCTGGAGCAGCAACCTAAATATTTATATACATGTCTACATACAGTGAGTCGCCTCGGTAGTGGTAAATCATCCCAATTAATGAATTTTCAATGTGGCTTTAGGTAGCTGTTGTTTTTATATACAAATGGTTTTGCTGTGCATGTTTCTCCATAAGGGATGGTTTGAGCAGAGTGCCACTGACAGTTGCGAGCAAGTAGCGGTGCCGTTTCAGACGTTTCATGTCCCTTTGATGTCATGCGCTTTGTGGTAATGCAGCATAGTGGTTGTTAATGAGAAAGTGGGGTGCGCTGTCTCCTGTCATTCCCGCACGAGAGCTGCCGGCGCTTGCACGTGTCTTTAATTCTGTGTACGAGCACCCTGCTGAATCAGTGGGCAGCTTCAGTGAAACTCTTTCGAGTGATTTGTTTTATACAGCAGCGAACAAGCAGCCTGGCTCAGCACAGCTTCAAAGAATGACATTTTTAATATTTTGATTGACTCAATACAAAAAGGGATGAGACTCCAGCAGCTTGGAAAGACAGAGTTACTGTGGTAGGTGTTACCCAGTGATTAATGTCTCGTACTTTAAATCCAAACCTCTCAGCTCCTTTCATACATTTTTGCTAGCAACAGCAGATCCTGTGCCAGTCTCCTAGGTCTGAATTTCTTTAGGTGCAGACACTATTGCCAAATTTGGTTTCTTGGCAATTTTGGGCTTAGGAGTTCAGCTCTGACTACGCATTCAGATCCCTGAGTATTCTGCCTGGAAGTTGTTGTTCTGTTGAGCTGATTTATAGAACGTGTTATTCTGCTTTCCTGCGGCATTTTTACTGTATGGAAAACATTTTGTGCTTATTATCACTTGCCACATGCATTTAATCTATTTTTGGTAATTCTTCAGGGCCCATCACCATGGTATCCTAGCACCAGTGAACATAATGCCGATACCCATTCAATATGAACCGCTGATGAACAACTCCTTCTAATATTAACACAGCTTCGTTATGTTACTTATTTTTCGAATACAAGGCATTTATGCTTTAAGAAAAAAAGGTTTAAAGCAAAGACCACGCGCACTGGTGGATGGAACCATTTCTGAAGGGCCAAATGGAATTAACGAACCCAGTGGACTAGACCTGCCCGTGGTAACGCTGGCTATGCTTTATTGTGTTGGTGATACACTTGAGATGATGTGTGTTTTTTAAAAAACTCTAGTGACACGAAGTGGCCAAAGTGCCATGGGTAGCTCTGTTTTGTGGCACTATCTAAATAATTTTTTCCTACGTGCTGGGTACTCTAGAGCCTGTAGAGTGTGTAACAGCTTGCTGATGTGATGAGAGGCGGTGGTGTAACATATAGGGGGAGATGGTCAGTAAACTTGATGCACAGTAGTGGATGTACACCAGTACACTTGATGCACATCAGTCAATGGCAGAATATTAATTCAGTCATTTCTAATTTTCTCTGAGCTCATACTGTAGGAAAATGAAGTGCTTAGAGGACATAAGTGGTGAGTGTGTAGAAGGTAACGCTGTAAGAGGTTGTGATTCAGCTCCGCTTCTTTCAACGTAACATGAAAGTTTACTAGGGTTAATGGCTCTGTGCAAGACAATAATATGCACATTTAACATGTTCAGTGTTTTTCTTCCTACCTACATTTACCTCTTGCTAAATCATTATGCAAATGATTCTGAACTAAATGCTTCACAACTAAAATATGAATGAAAACAAGGTTGTAGTTCTTCTCTTGGCAAGTGCAAGCTCAGGGTATATTTAAAAGACATCAAAATGGACTGCGTAGGAAAAATGTAAACACCTTTGGATCAAAACCAAACCAGTAACCTTGCACTGGTGCAAAAGTCTGTGGTGGGAATGCCTGAGACTCTCTTGCTCATGCTGCTCAGGTATGCAGTGAGAAGGCAGTTCTGCGAGCTGAGTGGCATCTCCTGGGGCTAGTGTTGGTGTTGAGTCTCAGCGGTGTTCTGCTCCTAGTGTAGGTATCCTACCAAAAGTGAAAGGGTGGCTTAATATTTTAAGGCCAAGATCCACAAAGGTCCCAAATGACTTGTGTGCCAGTGAAACATCATTCTGCAACCGAGTCTCTTGTTCCTTCTCTAACAGTGGCAGATCACCCCCTTGCAATTTTCATGGGTACCTTTGTGCTATGTCCCTATGTCAATGTACGGCAAGTGGCATTTTATTAACATGTATAGCTCTGTGGTGCGGCAACTTTTTAAAAATAATACATGCATATTTTCATTATGCCTGGAAAATATTCATAGAAGGATGGTTAATCTTTTGGCAGAGGATACTTTTTTTCTCTCTACTTTAGCCATAGGTGTCCGGTCTCTGTTAATTGTCCACATTCACAGGGAGGGGGTGGGTATCTCTGGGGTGAACACAGCCTGTCTGTCTCAGGGCTGGACAAGTCACGCTCTGTGTTTCCAGCTACTGCGTGTCACTCCGTGATTACCAGGTTCTCCCAGGAGATAAGCTGTTGTGATTGAAAATCAAAGAAAAACAAGAAACTCCAGCATACGGTATCTAGGATGGATTTACATGACAACTCACTGTAAAAAGTAGTGTGCTGACCATGAAGGCGAGTGCCACCTTTGCCAGTAAAGGCACTTTTCCTTTCTTTAGTTTTAGATTATGTCCTTGTTCTATATAATATTCTCCTAACAAGACTAAAAGAAAGTCTTTCCAGCATGTGCTGGAACTGTTGTTTGCGGTGTTCCAGTTGACTCTCTAATTTCTGTAAGTATGACAGTCCAGAGCGGCATGGCTCACCAGAGATCAGGAAAGATGATTTCTGTGTAGTCGTGGAGCTGGCGGGACCTCAAAAAGCTCTCAGCAAAAGGCAGGATCAGTACTTCCTCTCATTTCTGAAGGGTGCTTCCCCAAAATGTTCCTGGATGCTGGAAAGTTTACAGCTTCCTGATGCAAGCTGTAGCTGTTCTTCTCTCCCTTCACCATTAAGAGGGTTTATCTTACGTCTGAACTGCGTCTTCACAGCTGTGCAGTAAACTCATCACTTCCTACACTCTCCTGTGCATTATGGACATAGAAGGTAGATTTTTCCTTTCCTCCAAGCCACAGACTCCACACACCCAAAACCTGCTTTCGTGAGTTCCCCAGCCTTCATTCCTTTAGATGAAATAATCCCATCTCCCTCACTCTCTTCCTTCTTGGTACTGTTTTCTGGCCTTTTAATAGTTCTTGTTTCCTGGATTCTTTCTAGTTGTTCCCATATTTTGTCAGGTGAAGTGCCTGGCCCTGGAAACAGGCGTGCAGAAGGTGGGACCTGGGAGTGGGGCTGTGTGCACTGGGCGGGTGACTTCATGAGCAGTGCAGGCTTCTAGCTCAGTCTGTTCATACCAGTGACTGCGTTTGACTTTCTGCAATACTATGGTGCAACTGACTCCTGGCTTCCCTTGTGACCCGTCCACCTCCAGGTCCTTCTCTGCAGAGCTGCTGCCTGGACAAGTTTTTTCCCCTCCCATAGTTGTGAATCTGATTCTTCCAGCCTGGCAGAAGCATCTTTCAATTTTCCTTATTGCATTTTTTTTTTCCCCAGAGCATTTCTGCAAGCGGTCAAAAAAGTTTTTAAGTCCAAACCTATCCTTCAAGATACTGACAGTCCCATCTGTCTTGCCTCCGAGCTCATGGTGCCTTGAAAGGCCATGGTCTCTTTTCTTCTACCTGTTTGCATTTTTCTATCCTTAATGCAAAGCCCGAACAGCAAACTACAGCCTGAACAACAGTCAGCCATTTGCTTATGGCAATGTCAAGCCAAGTAATACTGATCTGGCTACCATTTATTTTGGCAAGTAATGGCTGGAAATGATCAGGACTCAGCAGTCTCCCACTTAACGCATCCAAAAGCTCAAACCTCATGAGTAGCGGGACCTGAACAGTCCAGCACTGGCACATAAAATCACAGTATCAGTAGTAAAACACCAGAATAATCTACCAAGTGACAAAGCAATCGTTCCTTCCACTAATACCGAAACTAGGTATGTGTTTTGATTCAAATCGGCAGTCTAGTCTGAATCTGAAACCAGCTTTCACTTCACAGACATGAGACACACTGGCATTTATTCTTTTCAATCTATTGCATGAAATTAATACAATTTCTTTTAAAAATTAGTCACAGGCTAGCTTTTTCTTCTCTTTCCCCTGCTCCTGCCAGGCTCAGGGAAAGCCTGCCACGTAATGCATGTAAGGAATTCATACTGAACACACAAGCTGGGCTGGAAGGAGCCAGTCCAGCACTGCTTGTCTGTGACACACCTTACACTGTTTACCCACTACCATGGGCTTCACACCATTTCCACTAGAGTTTGGTGGTGAATAATTCACGGGGAGCAGCTGTAGCTCCAATAAGCACTGGGGGCGACTCAGACTCCCAAGCACTCACGATAGTATTTTTCCCCGGCTAAATGAATACTTTTGTTGGCTTTTGTGGTTTTGCATTTTGCTATTTTGGTACCAGAATGAACTGCTTTGCTGGGGCACTTGCTACTTGTCGTTCCAGTGACGTTCTGGTAAGATGTATGTTGTTTTAAGAGGAGATTTGTATTTCTGGATAATATTGACCAGTGGTCCAGGTCCTTGCAAAGACTCAGGGGAACAGTTCAGAAAACCTAAGGTTAAAGGGTGACTCCAGCAGGTGTGACCTGTGTGTTACACAGCTCTCTTGCTCATTACTGTTTCACCAACCGTGCCCATCTGCTGGTAACCTCACAAACAATGTCCTCGAAGGGGAATAACAATTTACAATGAGCTTCCATCAAGTGGTGGAGGGCAGTAAGCTGTGGTCTTGTCCTCTCCTTCTGCCGTTTGCAAGCTGGCATCTTTTCCTGAACAATGCCTGTATTTTATCCTTGCGTTCAAACTCTCCACATTCTTCTGTTTTCTGCCTTCTCCATTGAGAGTCCAGAAATAAAATAACCTCCTAATCATTTCTTCTGTAACTATATAACTGGAAATGTAAGTGTAAAGGGAAATGTAAAGTCTCTTCCTGTTGCTTATTAGTCAGTGTAATACATTTTCTAGTCTCAGAGAGATTACAGTAATATTTTATGCTACTTTTTTCTAATCTGCTTTCTCAATTAGCAAATCCCTTGGAGGAAAACTTTTCAATTCAGTCATCAGAATAGCCAGAGTTGCTTTATGTGCTGTTTCCATTTTCGTTACTCAAGTCTGTATCAGGAAGGGCAAAGAATAATGCTTGTAAGGGTGTCTATTCTCAGCCCATCAGGAAAACAGTAAAATGCAGGCTGCCCAATTGCTCGCTCAGCCAGAGTCCCAGGCTGTTGTACTGTTCAACTCCATGTATGTTTATCAGCTTTTGTTTCAGGCTTTCTCTGTGTGAGAAAGATCTAAATGTTGCTTAAAATGTCTGTAAGTGAGAGAAGGAAGGAAAGATCCTAAAATAAGGCCAAAGAGACTTAGAGTGTGGCTTCACTGTCATGGTACAATCATTCTTTCCATTAGTCTCGAGGATTATAAATTAATGACTCCACTATTTATTCTTTTTCTCTCACTGAAGCATTTGGTTAAGCCCATAAACTGTGTGAGTCTGTAAATATGAAAAGACTTGGCATTTGATGCCTTCTGTCATGCCAGCGGGGTTGCTGGTTTCTGTTTTCCTCTTAATGTTTCTGTTCCTAAAACACCTTGCTATACACCCTCTGTGCCAAGATTATTTTGAGGCGCTAGCAATCCTTTCTGTGTCAGCCCAGGATCCATTCGTGCTGATCCATTCCTTGCTTTGCACAGCTAGAGTAGTAGAGGAGGGAGAAAGAGATTACGGGTGGATGCCAGGACTGGCTCTTAGTGGGTCTTACTCCAGAGGTGCCTAAATTATGCAACGTGTAGCGGCATACAGGCTTCTTCAAAGTATGGTTGTGAGAAGCTATCGCTGCTGCCTGCAGCTCTGCTTGTGGGCAGTGGCAAGGTGTGAACTTCCTGGCCCACAGGGCAGGAGCAAGTCTGGGCAGTGACTGTCCAGGCCGTGCCGAGAGCAAGTGAGGGGTCCTGGTTTGGAGAATGTAAGGTTAGGTTTTGTGGGAGCAGAGCCAGAGTGGGGATAAGGAAGGAGGCAGAGGTCCCAGTGTGGGGGATGTGGCTTGGGGTTGGAGTTGTGGTTTGGGCAGAGGACATAAGGAGAGTGGACACAGGCTTAGGGGCCAGTTTGGGGAGGGTGAGAGCAGTGGGAGAAGAGCATGGAGATGGGTGGGAGTCCTCGGCAATGGTACTCACAGCTGTGGGCAGTAGTGGAGCGCACTGCAGTGTTGAACCCTGGTTTTACTCTGTTCTGACACTCTCTGGGATATATATAATGTGGAAACAGAAAACCTTTACATTCAGCCCACTGCAGAGAAGACAGATGTTTCCTCCTGGTAAGGGAAGCTTTCAGATGACAGATATTGCAAAGCACACCTTTTAAAAGAATTCAATTGGGTACCAATTAGCCATAATGAAATAAGTTTAGCATGGATGTTTTCATACGGAAGTGAGCGTTAGCTGCTGCAATGTGCAGTGTGAATGGAAGTATCCTGCGTTACAGGGCTTCGCCGTGAGAGGGTCAGAGGCATAATTGTTTGCAGCTGTTCCAGGCTCGTTTCCACTGTCAGTGTAAATACTGCGGATGAGTGCACCGGCCGGCTAGACTTTGGGCTGACCTAGACAGCTTCTGGAAACTCAGGATATGCCATTCCTAAAAGGCTCTTAATTTTTCCCATCCCACCCTGATTGAAAACGTTCCTCATTCAGCCAAAATGTGAAGGAGAGAGCAAAGGGTCCGGTTCAGCCCCTGCTGAGAGCAGTGACCGATCTCAGCCAGGGCAGGAGCTGGCTAACAGCAGGTAACAGCAGCCTGCTGCAATAAATCGGTCCGATTCTGGCATTTAGAAATCCAGGGTAGTGTCCCCTGTCCCCCCAATTTTCTTTAAAGCTGTGGAGTCAGATTCTGTTCTGGTGCTGGTGTAGGGGCCTGCCAATTTGGCAACAATTTACTTTACACCGTCTGAAGAGCTGGTTCATTGCACAGGTCTGCAACAAAAAAAAAACAGCAAAAGGGCTGTTAGGGGAAGCACTGTATCCATTCCATGGTGAGCACGTGTAGGTTATAGGAGCAATATCATTTGATTCATTCAAAGAATTGTAGATTATTTCCTGTTTAAAGAAAAAAAAAGTTTTAAGAAAGGAACAAAGAATGAAAAGGGGTTTATTGTAAGAAAAATAGTTTGAAATGAGCCTGACCATGGCAGCATCTATCAGGTTGGTGTTTACTACTCGGAATAGTCACATTTTAGCCACAAATGGGTGACAGAGGAAAAGCTGCAGTCGGTGTAGTTGATTATTTCTGGGGCTGATCACTGGACTTGTTAATTTCTTGTTATTTTTATAAATTGGTAAATTGTAGACTTGTATGTGTAAACAAGACAGATTTGTGTTTGATGGGCTGTTGGAAAAGTGATTTCATCCAGAGGGAAAACAAACGGGTCAGCCCTTGAGACAGGTTACCAAGAGCAGTGAGATCACCGTGGTCATCTCCATTGATTGTAGTGGATCCTCCTAGATCTCTTGGAGCCTTTGGAATTTAAGGTTTTAAAAGCCTACAATCCTGGAAATGTCTCCAGGAACCTCTTAGAAACTGTTTCTCACTTTATTTCTGTTGTTGGAACACAAGGCCCCAGATCTGGCAGCACACACCCATGCTTTCAGTGCAGCCTGGGGCATGTTAGTGTATTGGGTTTGCATGGCAAGGTTTTGGTAGCAGGGGGGCAACAGGGGTGGCTTCTGTGAGAAGCTGCTAGAAGCTTCCCCTGTGTCCGATAGAGCCAACGCCAGCTGGCTCCAAGACAGACCTGCCGCTGGCCAAGGCTGAGCCAATCAGTGACGGTGGTAGCGTCTCTGGGATAACATATTTAAGAAGGGGGGGGAAAAAAAAAACGGGACACAAACTGCAGCTGGAGTGAGGAGTGAGAACATGTAAGAAGAACGTCTGTGCAGACACCAAGGTCAGGGAAGAAGGAGGGGGAGGAGCAGAGATTCCCCTGCAGCCCATGGTGAAGACCATGGTGAGGCAGGTTGTCCCCCTGCAGCCCATGCAGGTTAATGGTGGAGCAGATATCCACCTGCAGCCCATGGAGGACCCCACGCCAGAGCAGGTGGATGTGCCCGAAGGAGGCTGTTGGCCCCGTGGGAAGCCTGTGCTGAAGCAGGCTCCTGGCAGGACCTGTGGACCTGTGCAGAGAGAAGCCCACGCTGGAGCAGGTTTGCTGGCAGGACTTGTGACCCCATGGGGGACCCACGCTGGAGCAGTCTGCTCCTAAAGGACTGCACCCCATGGAAGGGACCCACGCTGGAGCAGTTCATGAAGAACTGCAGCCTGTGGGAAGGACCCACGTCGGAGAAGTTCATGGAGGACTGTCTCCCATGGGAGAGACTGCACACCGGAGCCAGAGAAGAGTGTGAGGAGTCCTCCCCTTGAGGAGGAAGGAGGGGCAGAGATGATGTGTGATGAACTGACTGCAACCCCCATTCCCTGTCCCCCTGCACTGCTCGGGCAGAGGAGGTAGAGAAATTGGGAGTGAAGTTGAGCCTGGGAAGAAGGGAGGGGTGGAGGGAAGGTGTTTTAAGATTTGGGTTTATTTCTCATTATCCTACTCAGTTTTGACTGGTAATAAATTAAACTGATTTTCCCCAAATCGAGCCTGTTTTGCCCATGACGGTAATTGCTGAGTGATCTCTCCCTGTCCTTATCTCGACGCACGAGCTTTTCATTACGTTTTCTCTCCCCTGATAGAGTGGCTTTGGTGGGCACTTGGCATCCAGCCAGGGTCAGCCCACCACAGTTAGGAAGCCCTGGGGGTGTGAGCCAGACCTGCTGCCCGTGTGTGCTGACTGCCACTGCACACTGTGAACTTGATGCTTCAAGTTGTGGTGACTTTGCCAGCCCTGCACCTTATTCTAAGGACTGAACTTGACCTTTAGAAATCATATTGTGCCTCTGCAAGAGTTAAAATCCATGAGAAAAGGCTTTGCAGAGCTATTAAACAACATGTATTATCCACAGTAATACATTATGGCCATAGGACCCAACCTTGGTGAAAAGCGACCTGGTGCATGATAGCTTTTAAACCTGATTTCTGTTCTTTCTGCTGCACTGTACAACAGGCGCGAGCGATTATCTATGAACACACCTGCCAGTTAACACCTCTGATATTATTGTCCCACTGTGCTAATGAGGAAGAGAACGTAAGATTTTTGTACCTCATTTTCACCATGTGCAAGCTTTTATTTTTGCGACAGGAACTCCATTTGAACAATGTGCTTCCGCGCATGCTGCTGCCCCAGTGCTTGCAGCTAGCAACTGCTTTGATTCGGGCACAGGCAAATTAGCACTTCTCTTTCTTTGCGAGTTCCTCCTCTCCATTTATCGCCAGTTTATGTGGAAATACATTCAGTTGGCTATACTCAAAGTAGGGTTTTCAATGAAAAGGTAAATTTGTTTCCCATATTTAAATTATGCCTTTGAGGTATGAAAGATCTTGCTGTTTGCTGTGAGGTATTGAATAGGCTTCTTGCTCTTGCTAGTGTTCGGGGATGGAGGGACCTAGGAGTGAGTCTTGTTGCAAGTCAGAGGAACTTGGCAGCACACTCCTACATGGGGAAGGAATTCTTCCCTGCTCACTGCCGGGGTAGCCCTTAAACAAATAAATAAGAGGACCAGTCAGACTGAAAACTAGCTCTCCACCCTGGTGTGGAATCTGCTGGGTTTTGAATCTCCTGGTAGGATGATTTGCTGTTAGCCTTTCTTCCCTTTCTGGTCACTAGTGGAAGATCTGTGTTGGATGGAAACCTCTTACCCTGATGGTTGGGGTGCAGCTGTAATCCTGGAGAAAGAGGATCATACCTGCTCCTCTGAGGGCAGCCAACATCAGAGCTTCCAAGTCAGGAAGCAGAGGAAGAGGGGGACAGGCAGGGGAGCCTCTGTGTTGCACCAGCCTGGGCTGTCGTCTGGCTTGTAACATAAGGCGGCCTTCACAAAGTCATGGTGGCTCTCACCGACTCCATGTGGGTCATCACAAGGCTGTTCAAGATGAGGAAGGTGTGCTCCAGCTGTGTCCTTCATCTTGTATCAGAAGGGTTTTACAGCAGAGAGTGCTAGTCCAGCCCTGTGCCAATGGAGCGTCTCTCCTTGGTAGTGCCATCCTCCTCACACCAGTGACACTGGTTTTAGGGCCAAAATCTGTCCATTGATTAGCAGTTTCCAGAGGGCATCTGGAAAAGGGGCATAAAATGCAACAAAAGGGCAATTTCGATGGCTATTGTTTAGGTCCTCTGCAGCAGAGCAGAGAGGAGCTGCCCTGTGGCCCGGGATGCTGCACAGGGGCCAGTGTGCACGGTGCCTGCGGCGGGCAGCAGCTTTGTGTCCCCACGTGCGGGTCCGTAACGTGCTCCCCCCGCCAAGGCATGGAGCGGCAGTGGACTGCGCAAGACGGAGGAGCCAAAAACCAGAGGAAAACACTCCAGAAAATCTTGAGAAACACTGATGCCGTGCAGCACGGTCTTGCATACTCCTTCGGCCTTTGCGCGTGTTTGGGCTGCCGGGTGCGATGCCAGCAAGCTGATGTTTCTCTGCCTTTTTGTTGGGTGGGCATGAGTTTCTGCCACTCAGGACAGGTGCACTTATCCCATAGTGGATTGTATGGCACAGCCAAGACCTTTGTTTGTTTTCCACCCTGTATTTGGGTGTGATTTGCAGGGATGTTTGCAAGCACATAAGCAGTTTAAAACAATGTGAATTGCTTGTTCTATTACCAGAATCACACCATAGATCCCCCTTTCTAATATAATTTACAACTAAAAATAATTTATATATTGTCCCCCAAAATGCAAGACATTGCTAGAATATGAATAGAATACCAGAAAATAAACATACACATGTATACATGCATGCATTAAAAAAACCCCTTTTGCCTCCAAATTTTGAGCCAAAAAGAAAATTAATTTAGCATCTTAAAGTTTTGTTATCTCTTGGGTAGAGCTTATTTTTTTTTTTTTTTTTTCAAAATTCCATGTCATTGGATAATCAAATTTCATTTTGAGACCACACTACAGCTTTTTAAAGTGGTAAAATAGAAATGATTGAAATACACTGGCTTTTCCAAAGAAGTGCTGTTTGGCAGGATAAAGTAAAAATAAGGATAACAAAAAATATATATTACACCACTTCTTAGTGCAGTCTCTGCCACAACTGACTTCCAAACATTTTAGCAATGTTCATCTTAAAGAGTTTTAGTGATTCAGTTTCACTCCAAAAATTTTGAAATTTTTTTTAAACCAGTTTTGGTAAAAGACTACCTTGACAAATTTGCAAGAAGGAAAAGGTTACACAGTCAAGTAAGAATTCATTCCTTGGTTATACATTGCTTCGTTCATATTTTTCATAGAAACAGATGAAACTTAAATTCCAGAGCATGATGCTAATGAAAGCGATAGTCTAGTCATGAAACTTTTGGGTTTTTTTTCCCTGACTGTGTCTCTTTTTCCAATCGATGTTTATTTGTATTGCTGTCTGAATTGGTTTTGGACACTGAGTTTACGATGTTTCACTAACTTGAGACCTCACAAAGTGAAATACAGTTTCCTTAGACCCATGAAGGAAACAAATTAGATGGGACTGGTTATTTAGATCACATTGTGCAACAAAACTGAAGGGAAAAGTCTTTGGCCTAGCTCCAGGCCAGCTGTGGCTCGTCGGACATAGGTGACTCAGAGGATATCAGACAGTCCGTGCTGGAAGACACTGTGCATGGTGACGGGGTGGTTTGGAAAAGGCTCTCAGCTTGTTTTTGAGGGGGCAGGGAGAGGAAAAACAGTGCGAAGCCAAGGCGCTTCTCACATAGTTCAAAATAACCTGTGTGACGGGGGACCCACAGGTTGAAATAAGTAATTACAATACTGCGTGGTAATAGTCTGGGCCTGGGTTGCACTGACCAAAGCTTTGAGGGGACCCGTGTCAAGAGCTGGGCTGTAGAAGTGGCTGCGATTGCTGGACGCCGCAGTCTGATGCGCTTCCATCTGGAGCTGGCTGAAGCCATCCCTAAAAATAGATGCCTGCCTGTGAGTCATAAATTACCAGTCTGAAAAGAAATTAGATTAGTAGCCCTCAACCTTGAGTATATTGGGAGCCTTCCCCCAGATGTATTTTGGGGAGAGTGTCCCTGTCCCAGCCACGCATGAGTACCCGCGGGCTTGGCAATGCCATGGGCTGGGGGCTAGCTGGGGTGCTGGTGTCAGCGGTGGTTGGTGGGCTGCTGGGTGCTCTGTTTTCTCACAGGTAGGTTCTTCTGCACGATCGTCACTTTGAGTAGGAGCTTAATGCCAAAATAGCAAAGACTGGAGGCTGGCCATGAGGCGCGGCCTCATGGCTGCTCACGGTTACTGCCTGCGTACCATCAGCGCTCAGCACTGCTCCATCCCTGTGCGATGGATATGGTAATAGGGATTTGGAGGGAAAGTCCTTATAGATGACTATTGTCATATACTGTCTTTATGCCCCCTTCTCCCTCCTCTTAAGGATGCTGCCTGAAACCCTGCTTTTGCTGAGAGTTCAAGTGTTTCTTTGCTTAGAAAACTGAAGCTTTTAAAGAAATCCACCTCTGATGGTCCATGTCATACTGTGTCTTTTTGGCAGAGGATCTAAGAGTGGGACTCCCTTCATTTGGGACACTGGGTTGATTGAACTGTTAGGTACAAATTGTATTTGCTTCTAATTTGTTCCACCTCATCTAAAAAGGACAGTGGAAGGGTTGAGCGGCTTGCCTCTCTCTCAGGCATATGATCTGTTCCACACGGAGACCCTCTGTTGGCTTTAGCAGGACTGGTGACTGGAAAGGGGAGGTTTAGCTGCTGGAGTAACTACACCATTTGCTGGGAAAGAGTTAGTGTGAAAAATATGTAGCCTGAGCCTCAGAGTTGTGGAAAGAAGCCTGGCTGTTTCTTTAGCAAAACAAGTGCTTTCTAAGAACAAACAGAGAACTTCCAAAACCCTTCTCTTCTGATAAATAAAAATATTGGCGACAGTGTTTTTAAGACTCCCTGCTTGTGTAGTTACTCGGGTGACAGAGGAGGGGGCCGGGCAGGCGTGCTCGGGGTCGCCAGCGTCCCACCTTCCCAGCGCAGCGGCGGCCGGGCACCCTGCAAAGAGCGCTCCACTGGCTCATGTCTCGGCAGAACTGCGATTTCTGCGTGGTTCCAGCGCGTCCCAAAGGAGACCTGTGCTTATGATTCAGATCTGGGGTGTGACAGGCTTCGCTTCATCCAGATTCCAGGCATCATTTAAAAAAGCTCATGGCTTAGCAGCTGAGATTGATTTTTCTTTTCTTTTTTGCAAGACATTCATATTCAGGTCCTTCCTATCAAAGCTATTGGTGCATTTCTGAAATTAATGTATTCAGAAGCCATTTGTTTAGTTTGGGTACCATAATACATTTGTTTTCCCATCAGTGTATTAAGGGACTAGATAAATACACGACCAATTTGTAAGAATGCAATTCTGTTTCCTGAAGTTGTCATAAGGATCTTCTGTTTGCCTTCATATGCAAAGCGAGACCATAGCTGGAATTCATATTAAAGGAAATATCCAGTGGCATAATCCGTTTCACCTCCACAGCCATATTTACCATTCTTAATAATAGTGGTTACATATCTGTGGTTCAGTTTTGCAGTCCTCCACATATGTTAAGCATACAATTTCCTGTTATATTTTAGTTGGCAAAAATAGAACTGACATTTATCACGCAACTTTGTTTTTATTTGCTAATATCTGTATAAACCACTAGATTTACTGACAGAAAGTTTCAGAAGGACACCCCGCTTCCCCCAAACCTGAAGGCTATCGAAATTTAAAGTGCTGAGGAAAGAGACCAGCATTCCTCTCCTGTGCCGTGACACCTTCAGCACTGTCAATAAAGACCTGCTGATTGCGGGGTGCTTATTTCCAGCTTGGGCAGATAGCAAGAAGCAGGGCACACCCTTGCTTCACTGAGTTAACCTTGGGCGGCACCTCAGAAATGACCATGAATGCTTTTATCTGAGTAGATCCCCTCCGACTGTCCCACCTTGCAGAAACAAGTTTGCTTCGGGACTTCCGAGGTCACTGTTGCAGATTTTGAAAGAGGACGTGGGAAGCACGGCAATGTTTTTGTCTACTGGACCCTGAGAAAGGGTGGGTTTGGACTTCCAAAAGTCCAGATGCTGTTTCTGAGAGCTGTGAGAGGAGGAAATGAAGTCAGGGGCAGACAGCAGCCCATGTAGGAGTCTCTTGCAAGGGAAAGTGGGACAGGATGGAGAAGGGAGAGAAGAGGTACAGCTGAAGCTGCCTCCCATCCTATTCACAGCATGGCCCTTCTGCCTGCACTTGGTCTGAGGTTTGGTGTTGCAAGGAAAAATTCCAGACGCATTACTCATTTATGTTAGAGTCTGTTGACCTGATACTGTAAGCTGGGAAAACAGACTTGAAACAAAGAGGCCAGACGTGAGTGAACAGAATGGTAATGACTTTACAGTAAATCGTGTCGTTTTGAAGAGGTTAATAATATGCTCATATTTTACTGAATGTATTAAAACTCTTAGTTAAATATTGTATGTTACTGGAAGGGAAATAAAATTTTATTTAAGTGGGAGCATTTTAATTTTATCACATTTCCTTTGATTTCCTTGAAGTCTCCAAAATTGATTTTACAGGATTTTCAAAGCGGATAGTGTATTTATAGTTTCGCTAGGTTTGCTGCTGAAAACAAAGAAAGCAAGGCTTCAAGATTAACATGGTTAAGAACCAAGCCCTGCCAAAACTTACACATGTGCAATTGAAAGCCTGCAAGTATTCTCCATGCACTAATTCAAACTGCTCACATGAGTAAAGTTAAGAGCTTAATTGCATGCAGGTATTGTTTCCTCAAAATTAAGTAATTTGGTTGCTGAGGCTGTGAAGACCTGGTGTTATGCAGCTCCCATGACCCCTGAAATAAGAAAGCATTGTAAAGACTGCATAAAATGACTTCTTTTGTTAAGATATTACTGAGACGAATGCTCCCCTCCCCGCTCCGATCGATATAATCTGAACGTTACATCATTTCATCTAAAAGAGCTGCAGGTTTATATACTTTTTCTGTGCAGAGCCATACGAAATGAAAACTAATGAGGTTCAAAAGGTTTCTGAACATTTCAAAAAAAGTTTCATTTCAGTTTCCCATCTGGAAACTGCCAGAATTGAGGGGGGAAGGGTTCCTTATTTTTTCCACAAGATCCTCTTGAGCTCTTTTGTTGCTGTGAATTCACCCTCAAGACCCCACAGAGGGTCTATTCCCAGATGTTTTCCCACCAGCCTTTCGGGACAGACCCCTGGGAGTTTTCCCACCCACCTTCCCCGCGGTCCCTGCCATCAGCACAGGTTAGTTGCAGGGTGTGAATCCCACTCATGGATGGAGCTGAGTTGGAGCAATAGCTTTTTTGGCACCAGCCGGCTGGCAGTGGTGGGCACCGCCTGCCTGCGCTGTGGGCAGGGCTGCGTGGAGGCAGCAGCGGGTCCCTGGCTCCACGCTTGGCTGTCACAGCCTGCCGGTGCCGCTCACCTTCCTTCCTCAGGCCCCAAGGGTCATTGCTTGTAGATATGCCTCTCTATCCTGCTTGTTGTTTGGGTTCATACCCTTTGTAAATCCTCAGTGTTGGACCCCTTGCAGTTGTTTCAACTGAGAGTACATTTATCTCTTTCCAATGAAGTGATTTTTGCCTGTAAGTGGTTGCAAGTCCAGTTAGAGATGACCTTTCCTGAGCAATATTCTCACCTGTTCTTTAATTCTCATGCATCCTCTCCTGATGAAAAGCATTTTCTCGGACACCTCGTCAGGCTGATGTCCGTCCCCTGCTTACAGGACAGGAGTTCTCCGATGACAGGGCTCTCCCATTTCAGACTAAATTAATTACTCTATTTACAATAGCCTGGCTCCCTGGAGTGGTTAACTTTTAATATCTCTCCCCGCTTTCTGTAAGATGGCTGTTTTTGTGCCACAGCTCTGGCTCCTGGGAGCCTTTTTTCTTTCAGTTGTGACACCCAGGACTCTCGAAGCATTTAAATGGATGGTGCTTGTGATCTACTTGTGACAGTTCCCCCCCAACTTCGGCCAAGATCCTTTTAGGTGTATATTTTAAAGGTTGATTATTGATTTTGGGGTAGCCGGTTTTGGTCACCCAAACTTGAGCTATCTTAAAGTTGTTCTGAATTTTGGAGTTTGGTGGCAGGTGTTCATCCTGCAGGGATCCTGGCATTATCCCAGGCCAGAAAAAGCTGTTTCAAGTCTTGAAGCAAACAAAATGCTTTCCCTTCCCCTTGCAGCCCTTCCTGCTGCATACGGACTTCCACGGAGATAGAGCATGCCGAGGCTGGAGGAGGCAGGAGGAGGTGGAGAGATGAGCAAGGTGCAGGGGGACAACCAGGGAGATGCAGGATTTTTCCCAGCCTGCCCGTGGTGGAGGGAAACACTCTGCCTGCTGCCTTTCTCTGTGCCAAATAGGAGAAAAAAAAGGCCATCGTTGAAAAATGCATCTCCTTGCAGGTACTAGTTAACTCATTTAAATGTCACTTAGCAGACATGTAGACACAACCCTGCTGTTTAAAACACTCTATCTGCTCATAATCACTGCAGGGGGAGTAAAGGCAGCTGTAATGAGCCTGTGGGATCAATAATTACTCTTAAGAGTCTGTTTCTGCCTGGTTTTAAACACTGGCAAATACAGAGAAATGCGCAAGTTAAAGAGCTGTAGCTTGGCTGCCCACTTTGCCAGTGCTAGCACTGTAGAGAGCCAGAGTAGCAGCTGCCTCGGGAGATGGGATCAGGGCACGTGTGGCAGTGGCTGTGGGTACGGGAAGCTACAGACCATCCCAAAATACATCCTTTCTTCCTCCCTGGGGGCAGCAGCAGCACCAGCCAGGCTACACAGCTCTGGGCTGCACAACCTCTTCCCTGAAGCTGCAAAATTCAGTTTTCCTTGACTTTGCATACCCCCCCAGCTCCAGTGAAGAATCATCCTCTTGAAGTTGGTGTATCTGCAAGAGCGTGACGGCTGTGACAGCACTCGCGGGCAGCCAACATCCTCCTTTCACTCCTGCTCCGTAGAAGTGAGCCTGGCTTATCCGCCCTCTGCGAATGTCTGCCCCAGGTATAGTCTGACATCTGCTTCCCCCCCACCTCCCATTAAAGCTCACGTCTCATTGTTCTGACAAATCTCCGAGTTGTTTAAATCATCTACATTTATGATGTATGGCTCCTGCATTTGATATGCCTCTTAGCTCCTTGTCATTCACAGATCGCTGTCAAATTCACATATTCCACCAATAAATAACACAGAATAAATAATGTCACTGATAAATAGGCTGAATGACATTCACCCCAGCGCCGATGCCAGGGGAGCTGAACTGATACCGCTCGCTGGCCTGCTGCAGCACCCGCTTAATGACTCGCTGCTCCCTGGATGTCAACTGGGTTTATATTCACCGTTATTGTATTAATAACTAGACGATAGTTCTTTGCTTTCTGCGAGCCACCTCCGTGTCAGAGATTTTGTTAAAACCTGACAAATGACTGCTTTTCCACCACAGAAGTCTTCAGTTTTGCTATCTGTGCTCAGCAACCGTTGAGCTAAAAAAGAGCAATCATTGAAGTAATAGGTCCTAAACACAGAGTTGGTATTTGCTACACGAGTAAAAACTGCAAACAAGAGCCATAGGTGACTCACTAAAACGCTTTGGTGTGATGTGTTTCCAGAGGTTCAGGAGCCAGCAGAGCACTGTAGATGGCTCAATGTATGACTGCAAAGGAAAATAAATTAAGTAGCAGGAAAGCCAACAAGAGGCTTGAAGCAAGATGCTGATACAATTACAGCAGAAATGAAACCCAAGCACTCTCTGAAGAGCTGAGTAACATGTATGGTAGAACTGTTAATGTACCTGACACAATACTTTTAAAAGCAAAATCCTGTTCATTTCCTCCGGTAGGTTTGTTTCATACCGAACAGGACATGTAGTCGGAACACAATATTTAAGGCAATGCAAGATGTGCTGGCGAGCAGCCAGCGGCCGCCTTTCCTCCTGGCTAGCCCCAGCGTGGGGGGCGAGGAGCGGGTGGCTGGCAGGGTGCTGTCTCCTATGTAACCCACTGCGGGCAGGGCTGCCGGGCAGGGCTTCCTGCAGGACAGTGGGGCCCCCAGGAGGCCCGTTGGCCTCCATGCTGCTTGAAAACAGCCTGAGCCCACTGGACTGAGGGGCCAGCCAGCTGGACGCTGCACCCCAGCACGGGGGCGGCTGCAAGTCGAGACTGTGTGGCACATCTGAATAGCGATTTGGGGAGCAGCTCTGCTGCTCCCTGGCCTCTCCCCTTGTCAGGCAAAAACTCTGCAGCTCCTGAGAGAAAGGTTTGCTTTCCTTTTTCTCGCCCGGTTTCCTCATGGGTTACCATGCCTTTCCTTTTCTTGCCTGCGGCTCCCATTTGGTCTGGTTGCATTTGGCCCCGTGACACTGGCTGCCTCTCTGCCCTCTGCAGCAGACCTGGTGGCGGTCTCTCCCCGCTTTGGGTGCTATGCCACTCCGGGAAGATTTTGGGAGCAGCAGAGCAGAGGGATAGCACGGGCCCTCGGTCACTGCTTTCGTCAAGTGTCATGCATAACAGATCTGATTTTGCTAGCCACAGTATCACCAGCAGAGCCCTGTCTGTCATTGGGCCGTGGTTTCACAGGCTGGACTTTTACAGCGCAATCATGTTTGAGCACATAATTGCTTTGTCTTGTAGTAACAAATCAGGTTGGAAAATGGAGCCCAGATGATGAAGTACCTAATAAAGAAAAGTGAGAAATCAGATTCCAATACATATTTGGCTTTATTAACTTAAGGAGCAGCAGTATTAAGGCATCTATTCTCACTGCTGTGGTTTTTTTTTTTTTCCCTCCAGTGAAAGCCGGGAAGTCAGACCACTGGTACTGTCAGAAACAGGTATTACAGTCATTGGGGAGAGATAAGGCAAAAAAAAAGCTGAGTTGTTATCTCAGCTGTGGACTGTTTGTATCTGTCCTGAGAAGCAGTGGCTGCAGACAGCAGTGACACAGGAGGAGGTAGCCCTGCCTTTGAGTGAGGCTGTCATGCATGACAGAAATACATCATCAACAGAGGGAGAAATGGGTAACAGTAGTACTTTCCAGTGAGGTTGTTTCAGAGAGGTACAGATGGTTGTACTGACAAAATATTTTCTGGTTATTTTGTTCTCGATGCAAACTATCTTCTCTAGAAGTTGCTGCTCTGAAATTTTGCCCCCCAGAATTAATCCCCAAGTACTCCAGGGATGCCAGAGTAAGGCATGACACTATGTCCCAGCGACCTCCGCTTGCTGGTGCTGCAGGCAAAAGCAGGGACTCCCAGCAGCAGGGCAGCACCGCTGCTCCCAGCGCCTGAGCCCAAGTGCTCAGCCCTGGGCAACACGGCATGAATGCTCCCCACGGGGTTGTGCAAAAACATTTGAAGGTAGAGGTTAGACCCACGTGGGGAGCCATGGGCACCAGCGACATTTTTGCTGCTTTATTTGCTCTAAATAGCGTCATTCTGAGGAGGTGTCCACTGCTTCTCCAGGAAATCGCGTCTTTATGCATGGAGATCTTTTTTTTGAAGGGTAGGCAAATATCAGGGGCATTCATTTTAAATCTTCTGGTTTTATTTTTAGGCATAGGGCATTAATGAGACAAAAATGTCTTTCTGATGTATGAAAGCACTCTTCCCCTTAAATGATATACAATGTACTGATATGAGATAATACAATGAAGGAAAACAAATAACAGCAAATAGCATTTCTAATTGGTCCTACGTACATTTGAATATGAGTGGGAATTAAGCGCTCTGGAATATTTTTAAAGGATGATACTGCTGCTTGCTGATGGTACTTTTATATTTGTCCATGATGACTTGTTTGCCTCTTTGGCAAAGCCACGTCTCATGGGCCTGTGATTCAGGCCCCTTGGTAGACCCCCAGGGTTCTTCCTGAAAGTGCGCACATGAGGAGACTCCCAGACTTCTCAGAAAACAGGCTCCAACAGGGTAAATTTTGAAGCAGGAAAAAAATCTCAGGTTAAAATAAAAGGCTCTTTTTGTGTCCTTGGAGGGTAGGTCCTTCCCGTAGTCCTGTTTTTGAGCCCGGTGCCTCCTGTGTTATGGCCTCCAGCCCACTCCCCTGTGTCCCCAGGCAAGCCACCATCTCTCCATCGCCACCGAGGCTGGCTCCAGGGTGCTCCCCACTCCTCCCCACTCCTTGGGCATGCCAAGCCCCCCAGGCGTTGCAGTCGTCTCTGCCCCCTCTCATGCTCCCTCTCCAAACTGAGGGTACCCTGAGCTCTCCGGAGAGGGATGACTCCCCTTTCTTCCCAGGAGGCTCCATCAGACCCGAAGTGCAACAGCGAGAGCAAAGCAAATTGGCAGCTCCCCTTCCTGCCTCCGCGGCAGGCTGGGACACACTGTGCACATGCAGGCAATGGAGAGCAAACACATAAACCAGAGCTGGGCCACCAAACTGCATGTGTGGATTACTCCCCCTTTTGCAGAATTACTGTTTGATGCATTTTTAGAGCTGAATTTTTGAGCCTCCCCAAAGTAAGGGCATGGAAAAGTGATGGGAGCGAAGATGACACTGTGGTATTGCTGTGGGCAGTTGCGTTGGCTTCACAGCGTGTTGCCCATTCGTAGTAAGAGATTGTGGCATTTGTATTGGGGGGTAACTACAAATTGGTATCAATCTAGTGTAGAAACTTGAAGCTGTTTAGTAATATCCGGCTGCACAAGGTTGTTTCTTTGCAAGTTTATTTACATTCGTTCTACAGTCAGAAGCATGAGGAAGTGCACTGCAGAAGGCAGCAAGAGCAGCTCTCAATCTGCTGGTACCAGCTGAAGTGCCTAGACAGCAAATTGCATTTCTATTTTTTCTCTAAACAATTGAAAGGGGAAAAAACCCTAACATCTTTGTCTGTAAAGACTTTGTTTATACTAAGGAAAGTTTACACAGCTTGTAGAGAATTAATTTGTAGGAAATGAAACCTCTGTATCTTCTTCATCTTATATACATGGTCACCACCTCATTCCAAATCACACCACCACTTGGGTTAGGACTTTAGGGTTATCAGCAAGATTTCAGGTTTCAGAAAGAAATGCTTTTAATCTTAGATTGAGAAAAATGAGCAGAAAGAAGAAATGTAAAATCTTGCTTTATAGCCTTTCAGAGGAGCTAGGCTCAGTTAATATCTTGACCTAAATCTGAGACATCCTGGGAGGATGCAATAGTTCCAGTTTGCCCTAGTCTTTATGTCGTGGGACACAATTTATGTTGGTGCCACCAGGTGCAGCTGGGAGTCCATTTTGCGCTAGCGTTGCTCTGGCAGAGGACAAGGCACCAGCAAGAGGTGGGCAAGGGCTGCTGTGGGTATCAGGCGGCAGCGGCCCTGCTGCTGAGCTTGGTACACAGTCACTGTAGGGATGCTCAAGTCTGCTGGGCAGGAATGGGGAGGCCTGGCTGATTTGTGGGCACGGGAATCAGGAGAGCTGTCAGAGTTGCAGGAAAGCAGCATCAAAGTGATGGCCTGGGCTCTGACTCCCACCTCCCACCAGCCGGAGGAGGGTCAGGAAAAAGCCAAACGTTCCGGTCAAAACTGAATGGGAAGCTTACACTGTTTGGGGTCATTTTAAGTATGTAAAAAAGACAGACTCCTGAATGAACTTTTTATATCCTCTGATCCTCTGCCTCTGCACATCCTGCTTCCGTGGGCAATGGGAATGACAAAAGCCTGAACTATTCTTGTAATATTTTTAGCCCAGGCTGCAGCAAGAGGTGCTGGACATCTTATGGGAGAGCACGTTTCTGCTTCAAAAACATTTGTTTTTGCCTGTAAGGCTTGGGTAGAAGTCAGCTGCCATCTGAGTCTCTGACACTGGTGTTTGTCCATCAGTTAGCTGAAACAGGTATGCTTGTGCTCGTGAAAGGTACTTGTCATAAACGAACATGGTACCTAAATAAAAACTGCATCCAAGGGCACTTGAAATCTGTGGCCAGTGAAGATGTTTCAGTGAATGTGAAGTCCTTCTCAAGGTGCAGAGGAGGAGTGAATGAATCCAAGGGTTCAGGTTTCAGCAGCTGCTATGCGCGGTCGGTTAGAAGTGGTTCCGCACGGCTTTGGGAAGCTGCTGGGCTGCGAGATGCTGCAAGGCCTCGGCGTCCCACATTGCTGGCATCTGGGACTCTGAGGGTGGCCAGCTTGCTGGTAGCCTCCAGCCCTTCCTCCATGGTGCCATGTGAAACCATCTGTTGGTAGACACCTTCTTCACACCTGGAAGTAAAACCCCAGTTGGGTTTGTCTGATAAACAGGAAGGAAGCGAAACTGTCATTTCAGTGTTTTCAGTAGATTTCCCTTGCCTTCCCCGGGGAGTTCAAGTGCTCCCTTGGACTCAGCTGGCCTCTGCAGCTCTCGTGGCCTTCCTTGTTTAGCCTGGCACAGCTTGAAGTTTTCCACTGAACTGTCACCAGGCGCTCACGGTAGCATCCACTCTCCCCACCTCCCCCCATCCCCAAGTTGTGGATGTCTTTTAAAACCAAAATAAGAGCAAAGATAAATAAATAGTGCAATCCAGGACTCCTGTGAGAGAGAAGGATGCAGCCTTGGTAATAATTAAGGGTCAAAACATAAAAGAAGGACCAAACAGGAAATAATGGGGGGAACGGGACGGGACACAGCGGGGGGTGATGTGACCGGGGACATTGAACTGGCAGCCACGTTGCCAGCTGATGGCTGAAAGCACTGGTGGCCTCCGATCCAGGCTGTAGTGGGTCATGGTGCTCGTCGCATGGTCTCTGAGTGGGGGGGGCCCTTACGCCAAAGAGAAGTCCATGTTGTGCTGCTGTGCTGGCCCAACGGGGCACCCAAAAGCATGGCCAAGCAGCACAAGCGAGCTCACATGGAGACTTGCTCTCCTGTGGACCGTGCTGGAGGTCTGCCATGGACTCGGTCCAGCACATCTGATGAATACTAAATTCACTGCGTTTTTTAAAGAGGAAAAAGAATTAGATTTATTTTCAAGATGGATCATGATGTCTTTAACTTACCNTTTCCTTTTTTTTTTTTTTTCTTTTTTTTTTTTTTAAAATAAAGACCAGTGCACGGAGGGAGGGACCTCTGCCACACAAAATCAATATCAATTACTACGCTGTAAAAGACTAGGCCATGCATATGCGCTGTGGCAA
Organism: Balaeniceps rex; assembly: GCA_013401315.1. Classification (NCBI taxonomy): domain Eukaryota; kingdom Metazoa; phylum Chordata; class Aves; order Pelecaniformes; family Balaenicipitidae; genus Balaeniceps; species Balaeniceps rex. Next base: position 79,911 of record VYZW01035705.1, on the reverse strand, counting down.
TGACCAAACTGAATCCCCTTTGTGCAGGGAGTACTTAGCTCTTTCATAGCATTTGTGGCTGTAGTGGTAGTTGAGCTATTACAGGAACAATTGATGAGGCTAGCTGACGTCAATACTTGAAAAGAACTTCACCTGTTTTAGAAGCAAAAATAAAAACGGATGTCTGTTAAAAAATATAATTTAAGGTAATCAGAATGCCATATAATAAGAGCTCTGTTGCACATAATTGGTGCCCCTCTCTCATTTAGCATAGCAGTTTGTCTGTATTCAATTTCCTCACATGGTTTGGTTATTGCTTTTGGTTATTACTATCTATATCTAACGACAAGTAAGCTTCTGTTCTTTTTTTCTCATTCCTTTTAAAATGGCCTTGTGTCATTTTGCATTTAAGGGGAAAATACACATGTATCTGGCTGGGCAAAGTCCTACATAAGTTTTGCAGTCGCAGATCGCTGCTTTATTCAGAATTCAGGCACATTGGTTGGTTGGCTTCGGTGAGCAGCTGTGTGTGAGCAGAAGGAAGGACGCAGGATTTCACCTCAGAGGTAAAGCTCTTGTACCGCACCGGCAGTTCGGTGCTTCAGGGTTAGTGGTTTTCTGTCAAGGTCAGGTTGCAGTTCAGCATTTTAGGGTGAGCACCAGAGGCCCCACCCTGGTTTCCTAATCTAACCCATCTCATTCAGTATTTCCCTGGATCTCCTGAACTACTCCGCTAAACTCAGTACAGTACTCGGGACCTAAAAGTTATCGTTTAACATTGCAGCGAAGGATTTAAACTATATAAAAACTCACAGAAGCATGAGTTGAAATAAAGTTTTTAAAAGTTTCCAATTAATGGATAAAGAGCCTTCCAAGCCCTAAAGAAAAGTAACTTTTACCCTCGTCCCCATCCATGGCAGAGCTCCCCTTGCTGGTCACCCTGAGGTGGTATTAGATCTTGCATGGTCGCTGGCGGGTGCCCCGGCTGCCTGCGTGATGCCCGTCCCCGGGCGGTGGGCAGCCTCCTTGCCATGGGAGCTGTGCTTCATCCATGAGGACATACAGCCATTGCTCCAGGTAGCTTAGGAAATGCCCAGCTCAAGGCAAGGGAGTGATGACCCCTGAATGTGCCCCTCTGTGGCCAGCTCCTTGCACCTGCCTGGGGCTCGGGCAGGAGTTTCTGAGGCACCCTGGCTCCTCTTCCCCCGGCACCCTTCACCAGAGCACTGTCCCGTCCCTCCCAGCCCCTCCGCCCCGGCATTAGCTGCTTATGTTATCAGAGTTTGCCTCCCAGATGATGTTACTTCGGTTTCTGTCCAGGATATATTAATTTGAAAAAGAGGATGATCAAGTTTAACAGCTTTCCTTTCCTGTGCCAGCTGCTGTAATTTCTCCTGTCACCTCTGGGGATTTTCGCTCAATAGTGAGACAAAACCATGCAGAAAAGGCAAGAAAGTCCCTCGTTTAAAATGGACTCTGTTCAAGGAATGCTTCCCCTCCCCACGCAACGGCTGAATACTCTCCGCGTGTGTGTAGAAAGGGCCAGCTGAAATGTGTATATCCAAGTACCATATTTTGCTGAATGTTTACTCTTACGAGATTTCTGATGAGATTACTAGATGACCTCTTAAAGCCCTTTCCCACCCAATTATTTATGATTCTGCGTTGCTCTAAGTTCTCATAATGGCTCCTTTATGACTCCTTACATAGTTTACTCGCTATTGAAGTTAAATGAATTGGTTAGTAAATTCCTGGATGCCCCTTTTTATAAGTCAGTTGAGTGCTGTATTTTGTGGCTCTGAAATCCTCTGGCACCTCATCTGTTCTCCATGAACTTTCAAAAATCGCTGCTCAAGGTATCACACTTCCCTCTATTAGCTCTGTTAGTAATCTCGGATGCTTGTTGTTCAGTCCTGCGGGTTTATAAATACTTTCCCAGGAATTCTTTTCATCTTCCCCTTTGATTTACTCATGGTTCAATCAAATCATTGGTAGAATCCAAGCCTCAAAGTTCTCTCCCCGCCAGCCCCGCCCCTCCCTTTGATTACAAAAAGGCAGCAGTAATTGGTGAAGAGACCTCAGTTTCCCAACACAGGAGAAATGCTCTTGATTAAGGTGGTCAGCTGAGTCCCAGAAAGACTAATTCCTGCTGTACATTGAACAGCTCTTCTGTTCATGATTGCAAACAACACAATGGTCAGATAGCATACAAATCATCCTTCTATAAAGGAAAGTTGTTGATGAACTACAAACAAATATTTGATTTGAATATCAAGACCACCATCGCTTGAAGAGCTGACCTCTCTGACCACATCTCATTTAATCATTTTGCTTCAAAATTCAAGTTCCAGCAGCTCAGCAGGAGATCAGACAGGGTATAACAAAATGGGATTAGGCAAATTAATGTCATCATCAGAAGAATACTAATAAAAAGCCCATAATACATGTAACAATCCACTGATTTTAAATGTCCTGAATCCCCTTGACAAGAACACCGATAACGACATAAATCTGATCAAATATTGAGTGAACTGGGCTTAGTAAGGAATATGTAGGCAAAAGCTCCCTGAAAGGGTGAACATTCTCAAGTAATTGGGACAAAACTGTAAAAAAATAGAATAAATAATTATTCAGATTAGTTTTACATGGCTCCTATATGCCACAAACTAACCTGTAGTTGAGTCTAGATGAACGCTAATTCACCATTATTTAAAGGTACATTTAAGCAGAAGAGAAACAGGTTTAGCAGCAATCAAAAAATTAGATTAAAAAAATAAAACCAATAGTTCCAAATGGTTGTGAGGGGCACGGCACTTCTGTTGAGGGAATCTCATGGCAATGAACCGTATGGACCAGTCATATTTCTGACTATGTGCTGGTCTCAAAACACTCCGGCATGCAGCAGAGGCTGTTCAGTTAACTCTGCTCAAAACCCTTCCTGCACGTTTACATTCAGAAAAGCTTCCATGTGATCTAGAGAAGAAAGGCGCTGAGGTCCTGATTCTATGCACACGCATATGTTTACAGCCATGAATTAGAGTGGGAATATTCATGTGTGGAAAGATTAGCATATGTGTTAATATTTGCAGGACTGACATGCCCAGTCCTGATACAGATCCTTGATGGAGCTTGTTTTCCTGCCAAGTGTTTATCCTGAGCTCCAAATGGGCCAGTCCTCCCTCACGGCAGGGTGTGAGCTTCCCCCACAGCAAGATCTGCCTGCAGAGAGATTTCCCGCAGCAGCTCCAAAAATATGTCCTTTGGAGAATACTTTTTCCCCACCTTCTGCAAGTCTCAACCCAAGTGACATTCAAAATTTTTTCTTATGTTGCATCCCTCCTTTATAGGAGAGAACAATGCTGGCTGCTTTTTCTCTTTCAGGCTTCTCCAGAGACTTGCTTTTTCTATTTTGGGAGCTTTTCAGTATAGTTGATCTCTGCCTGTGGACATAAGGCGGAGCAGAGTTTAGTGTCATCCGTCTGTACTTGCAGACCTTGAATTTTGCTCTCAAAGTGGCAAGAGTGGAGAAGGACTTTTATGAAATAAATAGCACTTATTTACCCAAATATTATTTCAGCTCCTGAACTCCAATAGTTACAAGTGACAAGAACTAGATTATTAGATTTCACTAAATGTAGGCAGTATTTTGATGTGTGGGTGTCTGTTGAAAAATAGACGATGACTTTAGAAGAGCCCATTGTGTGGTATTTCTGAACAGTCCAAATCCACATCTTTGAGCTCCACTCCTGTAGATCACGGCTCTGTCCATGTCCTCCCTGATGTGCCCCTTCTGTTTGAATTGTTTTGTTGCGAGAAATCCTATCTAGTAACAATATTTTGCTGAGATCTTCGGTAAAGCACTCGTCATCCTCCCTCCTCCTTCCTCCCCCACAGTTTCATTTGCTTTCACACTTGCAAATGTCCCTTCTACAGCTGATCGCTTACCTCCTGTTAAATGAAAAATAATGGAAATCTAGCCGGTAGATTTGCCTGAGAGAGATTGCGGGTGCTTAAACATAACCATTGCACCCAAAGACTGTACTGAACGGAGTGATGCACAACTTCACCAACTGGTGTTTACAGCTGAAATATTTTCTGTGTATGTGAACCACAACAAACTTTCCATTGCCTATGTAAACAAAATCCTGTACAACAGAAACCAGGAACTATCCATATTCATGAACAGAATTGAAGATTTTTTTCAGTTAGCCATTTAAATGGTACTTAGTACAGAAACTGAGTTGAAATCCAGGCGCAAGGAAATTAAACAGGGTGGTAATAGAGATTCTTCAATGTACTTAAACCTATGTCATTTGTATTCCTAGAAGTATCACAATTTTCTAAGCTTCCTAAAAGTGTGAAGTGTATCTCTGTTTCCCACATACATTACTCCACAGACATAAGTCATCTGTTAAAATAGGCTCTGTAATAGTCTGAGAAACGCCTCTGCATCTAGCATGTTTGTTTTGGCATTCGTGCTCCAGGCAGATGCACGGGAGAAGGGCCCGAGGCAGGAGGGGGGTGACGGCTGTTCAAGGGGCCTGTGACACTTGGGGACAAGTAGGGAAAATCAAGACATCCATGTGAAGAAAGTCCACTCTCCCAGTCCTCTCATCTCTTAGAAAGACAAGTGGATGAACAAATCTGGGTGACAGGAATAGACACATTTGTGTGTGTGTACATGCATACATGGGACTTCAGCCCCAGGACCTTTGCTTTGGCTCCTCCACAAGCCTCTCTGACCTCTTGCTAAGCAGCTGAGCAGAATGATTACTTTCACAGTGACCAGAAGCAGGCCCAGGACACACAAAATTGCAGCCCTGGCCCCTGGGGGCCATTTGTCCAAACCAAAGAGACATCCCAGTGCCGGGGTAAGGATGTGCAGATGCACGTCTCTGAGTGCTTTGCTAACAGCTAAAGCCAAACTCCTCTATGGGGCATGGCAGCAAGGAGGGGATGCTGCGGGTTGCCTGGGGAGCATGCTGCCCAAACCCAGGTATGTGGCTCCTGCTTAGCCCGGGATCGTTCCCTTGGGGATGTGGGCAATGGTACAGTTAACAGGTGAATGTCACACAAGGGTCAAAGAGGAGGAATTCTCAGAGTATTGTGTTTTTAATTCAGTCATCCTGTGAGTTTTCCACTGAGTAAAACAGCATGTGTCAGTTATTCAGTCCTTTATTACTTAGAGAAACTTCCTAGCACATTGGAAACTTCAAAACAATCTCGTCTGATCCCTAGATTGGAGCCTGGTACTATTGCAGTGATTGTAGCTGGACTTGGATTTCCAACAAATGGATAAGCTCTGAGATGGAGTCAGGGAGGCACCAGCTACTGCTGCCAGGAATGACTATCCGTAGCTGTGCCAGAGAGGCGAGCGACTGCTGCTGGTGCTGTTACCTCCCAATGCATCGTGCTGTGAGTGAGGCAGGCAGTAACCAGCTCTGAGCTCGCTCTGTCCATCAATTCAGCAAACTTCTAAAAAAAAAATCAATTCTGGCTTCATTCTCTACCTGCACAGACCTAATGAAGCCGTGTATGGAAAGGGCAGTGTTCCTATGTAATTAGGTGAAAAAAACCCAGGTTAAATAATAGGATGCACTTTGCATGTGTGTTTTCAAAAAAAACCCATCTCAGCAATGGCAGTATGGACTGTGAAATAAGAGAATAGCTGTGTCTTTCTGTTCCCAGATGGCCTTTAGCTGATTGGCACTTGAGTGTGCATGGATGGCAAGGTGCACTCTTTTACCTTTTTCTTTACATTTCATCCAACTGTGCTTTGTGGGAAGATAGTTATCAGCGTCAGTAGGAGTTGGAAGCAGCAGGGAATGGCATAGTTCAGCGTGCTTCTGCTTCAAGAGGGTGCTGTTGAATTACTGCTTAGCAATCCAGAGGCCCACTGCATCACCAATATTTAACATGTCCAATTACTGCAATCTTTGTATTTTATTATAAGATATTATTCATCGGTAATGTACCTGAAATCAGAGGGGTAACAAAGAAAGCAGTGAAGAGCTCTGTAGCCCTCATTTTTCCTAATGAAAGGGATTTTCTGTGCATGACAGATTGTATAGCTGATAGAAATTGTAACAAACAAACAAAATCCAGATCTGTTGCTTGCAGTAAATCTTTGTCAATAGCACACATACACCAAGGCACAAATCTTCTCCATGTAAAGTCCTCGGCGTTAAGAAGCGATTCCTGCAACAACGTTTATTTTTGCCTCGTGATAGTCCCACACACCGACTTATGTAGACATTCCAGACGTGAAATTGTCTGAAATTGGACAAATGTGTACACAAAATAATCATTCAGAATGTACAGAAAGAGAAAAAATTTAGGAAATATTCTTCAGTCTGCAGCAGTCAGCCCTGAAAATAAGATAGCAGGGGCTGGAAAACATACCTCAAGTTAATAGCTTCTCAATTGTAGGCTTCATAGCAGCGCAGGCTCTTCTTTTTGAAAGGGCTAAAGAGGAGTCAATTCTCCTTGTGCACCCTCTTATGCAACTTATGCCATTGCATAAGTGCTGCAATGAGCTGCACTTGTTCAGCTATTTTACAAGTGGGCCATACTTGCAGAGCATATTTGTAAGAAGGTGGCAGTGAGACAGAATTTCATTCAAACGTTCCTCCTAACGCACTCGCACGCCCTGCTTTGCTGCACCATCCAGCCCTTTTTTGGTGAATGCAGAGACCAAAATTAACCAGGGAAGTGGGCTGGGTTTTTTACTTTGCATTCATTTTGATTACTTTACTCTTCATTCTTTGTCAGCTGTTTTCTTTTTCCTTCTCCCTGTCTTCCCCCTTGCCCTCCTCATACCTGCAGGTGAAAAAGTGCTGGAGGGAGATCCCAGTGTGCTCTGTGCCCGCAAGCTGGAGCCAGACCCTACAGGCAGCAGAGCCTTGCCCGGGGCTGCAGCAGGCACCCCACAGTCCTTGCTGTGCCCCTGCGTGATGCCTTTTTCTGTGCCTTTCCCCGTGGGGTGGTGCACACAACGTCAGGCACCCATCCTGACCCTCCGATGCCTAGCAGAGCTGGAGCCAGGAGGGTGGGCAATCATATTCCAAGCGTGGGAATGGCTTGCTCCTTTTTCTGTCCCCCTGCCTGGGAGGAGGGTGTGCGAGGAAATAGTGACTGAACTATTGCAATTCAGAACTGAGCTGGTGAGCCCCACGCGCCGGCTGGCGTGTTGGGCTGAGGGGTACGTTTGAGGCTGCTGAAATGGGTATCTGCAAAATAGGCTCCCACTTTTTACCTTTCCTAATAATTCATTTATTTCTTTATTCTTGTAGTTTTAGTTAATAATGATATATGTGAGTATAACACAGTCATGTCAAATGCAAGCGTGCAATTGAGACGGCCACGGGTCCAGCCTGCGAGAAGGCTCTTGGTGCCTCCGGAGCAGACATGCAGGGAGGAAATTGCTGCGGTAGCTTCTGTGCGATACTCTGCTTTCCCCTGTCTATGAGCTGACCCACAATGTGCCAAAGCAGTCTCCGAAGTGCCCACATGTGAAAACATAACCTCAGTTTGGAAGCTCTTGGGATTTGAAATTCACTTGGCCAAGTTTATCCAAGTTTCTTGGTGGTTCACATGGTGCTAGTAGAGAAACAGCGAAGAGGAGTGGGGCTACGTCAGCACGAGACTGGTATGAAGCTGGTCTGTTAGCTGACGGGTAGCCTCCGCAGTGAGCAGCACGGTGTTGTGAGACTCGAGGCATTGCTCCTCCAGGCAGAGATGGCCCTTAGTTTGGTGCTAAAGCCTTAGCAACAGTTAAGCAAAGAGGTGATGAAATGAAATGCCTTGCAGAAGCGTTCATCTGAAAAGTTTGACAGTATTTTTGAGAAAGGGAATCATGTGAATGGGAAGCGTTTGTAAGCCATTGGAGATTTTTTTACACTGCTTAGCTTGTGGTCTCAGCATCCTCAGTGCATGTTACTGTGAGTGCCATGCCAGTGTAGCATGTGAACACTATTAGAAAGAGAGATGCAGCATACATCTTGTTCAAAATTGACTTCTCGTCTTCTGCTAGCTTGGCATGAATACACAGACCTGCTAATTTTACTGTAAATACTGAGATACACGAAAACAACCAATCAAGCCAGCCATGAATGAGTTTAAAGAGCTTAGATACAAAGTGTTTTGTGGCAAAGGCTTCAAATGCTCACACCCAGTTGTCCATCAGCTTGGCTAGAGGGTCAGTGAGATGTTCCACATGACTATGAAGACTACACAATATCATGGCATAAATAAAGACAGTCAAATAATAATACCTGGACGTCCGAGGAGAGAAAGCCTCTTAAGACTACTTGGGAGCCTTTGTGGTATACTAATGTCCTGGTTTCAGCTGAGTTAGAGTTACTTTTCTTCCTAGTAGCTAGCATAGTGCTGTGTTTTGGATTTAGCATGAGAAGAATGCTGATAACACACTGATGTTTTAGTTGTTGCTAAGTAATGCTTAGACTAGTCAAGGACTTTCTTTTTCAGCTTCCCATGCTCTGCCAGGTGCACAAGAAGTTGGGAGGGGGCACGGCCCAAGATAGTTGATCCAAATCGACCAAAGGGCTATTCCATACCATATGACGTCATGCTCAGTATATAAACCGAGGGGAGTTAGCCGGGGGGCAGCGATCGCTGCTCGGGGACTGGCTGGGTGTCGGTCGGCGGGTGGTGAGCGGTTGCATCACTTGTTTTCTTTTCCCTGGGTTTTGTTTGTCTCTCTCGTTCTCCTTTTCATTACAATTATTATTATTATTATTATTATCATTATTATTATTACTATTATTATTATTTTATTTCAATTATTAAACTGTTCTTATCTCAACCCGTGGGTTTTCTTACTCTTGCCCTTCCGATTCTCTCCCCCATCCCACCGGGGAGGGGGAGGGTGAGCGAGCGGCTGCGTGGTGCTTAGTTGCCGAGTGGGGCTAAACCACGACAACTAACCTGTATCCAGGATCCCCAGGGATGTTGTACGCTTGCCAAATGTGAGCACAGAAATTCAATACTTTGTGTGCAGCTACAAAGCGGAAGTGCCATCTGGTCAAAAGGCAAATACATGCAATACCTGACAGAGCTGGGAGCCAAGGAGAAATATCCCATTTCACTGTTAGCTGTGCGAACTGCACTTCAGGCAGGATTTATGCCAAATCATCCAGCGTCAGGAGGGATGAAAGCCGGGCAAATTCAGGCAGACTCGTTTCAGAGGTAGGCACGGTCTCCAGCACACATAGTTTGGGAGAAAGCGTACCATTTTTGCATAAGGCAAGAAAATACTTGAATTTGGGGATGGCATTAAGCATTGAGCTGCTTTACTGGTAATCTGAGCATGGCTGGGTAGCTGCTGTCTGAAGGGAGCTGCTGGCCTACAGAGCAGTGGCCTCTCCTGCCACTGGATGGTAGGACATGTGTGACATGGAGTGAAAATCAAAGCCACCTTTTAGTTATCTTTCCTTTAGCCTTTTTTCTAAGTATTAGGTGTATTATCGGTCCAGTACTGATGCACACAAGGTTTGTGCTGTGTTGATGGTTTGGAAGTTACCCATGAAGTTATTTCTGCACACACCAGGGCACTGACTCAGCCCACTCACAGAAAAATGCTCAAAGATGAAACTAAGTATTTGTGAAATTTGGGAGCAAAAAGTGCCTCGCACCACCCCCCCACTCCCCCAGCTTTCATCTATCACTATTTTTAAACTATATAAATGAGTTGTAATGCCAGTCGTTTCAGCAACACAGATGTTTGCAATAAGCATGCAGTTGGGAAGTGTAAAGTAAAGATGAATGTGTCATTATTATGCGTAAGTAAACTTTTGTGGCCCATTTGTCAGATCAAGCTGAATTGCGTCCTGTCTTTCCAGATTACAAATGGCTTGCATTAAAGCAACAGCTTTTTAAGAAGGCTGGGAAAATGTCCTACTCCGATTGCTCATTGTAAATACTTTAGTGCAGAAACTTTGCCCAGTCTCTTCTCTCTCTGCTTTGGAAATAAAAGCTTAGGTAAAAGCGCTATTATTTCCAGTCCGAGACCCTGTTCTGTGAGAGGGTGCCAGATCCTTTCCTATCAAGGAGAGGTCCTAGCAGCTATCAACTACTGCATCTATGACAAGATGCTCAAGTGATATATAGATGCGTTCCTCCATTTGTTTTTAAGTTGCTCTTAAACACATTTTCTTTGCAGCAATGTTTCAGCCAAACAAGACAGGAAGGGAGATTTTTTTTTTTGCCTTTAAACTAGTGAACATTTTTAAAAGTGAGCTATGCTTCAGTGTTTTTTGGCACACGGAATCCATCTTAATGTGGAGTACATGACAAAAAGTGCCATGCTTTCTATAAAGATCTTAAGCAGAATGACTGAACCCCAGTACCACACTGTAAATTAACTATTGTCCTTTGTCAGCATCGAGTGTGCCCCGTCATGTCAAATAACCACAGTTGGCATCCTGTCTATGAGCATGGCCCCATTCATTTCAGCAGTGAATAATTCATATAGCAAGTTTTACCCTGGGCAAAATACACTGACATCAAGAGTCACTAAACTATAGTCATTCACGGGAACAAAATAGTTATTCATGCTTTCAATGTGAACCATTAAATCTTGCCAGTTAAATTTAAGAATGAATCGAATTAATTCATTTAACATCATCTGAGCTCACAATAACGCTGTTGCACACTTGCTGTGCTTTGCTTTACTTTCCCCCTTTTTTTCCAAACTTTGTACCTGGAAACTGAAATGCTGTGCCAAGCAGGTTTTAGTAAGCCCTGTAAAGGGAGACCTCGCGAAAAAAGGTAATTCCTAAGCCATGATGCAGTGCCCTCAGCTTACAGAGTTGCTTGCATTACACATCATCAGTTATTAAATGGTAATGTGGTTATCGGTAGCATTTAATGTAGCTAAGTGAGCAGTGATTGCTCCCAAACACCGGCACCTGCCTCCTGGTGTGCACCAGGGCAGGGTGTGTTGCCTGCTGAGGCCGAGGGGCTGTGCCTTGGTCTCCCCTCACTCGTCCTGCTCTGCCTTGAGCAGGACCTTGCCTTTCCCATCCGTGGCGGCTGCTGTGCCCCTTGGGGCTGGGAGAAGCAGTGGGCCTGTATCGGAGATGGGAGGGAACAGGCAGGCCCTCATGCTTTCCGTGGGACCCTGCCTGGCACATTGCTCCCAGGCAATAAATAGATAATAGCACAGGTCAGATGGCAGAGGAGCACATGCAAGCGAGGAGAAGCAGATGAGGTAGGAGGGGATTACATGAAGGTCCTGTTACCATCAACTTAGGCTTCTTATTTGCCGTTTCCTTGCAAGAAAGAAAACGGCTCTTGTGTACTGGCGGTGGCTCTTTATGGTGGTCACAACGTAACTGGAAGAGCGAGGGATGGCGTGAGCCCTCGCACATGCCTCCTGAGCTGGCAGGCATTGGCAGGGGTCTCTCAGGGCTGTCACAGAGGCCTGGGGAGGGATTTGTGGGTGTTTTCTCAAAATGCTGTCACTTAAAGGGAAAAAAATGTTTCCGTTGGAGGTTTATCGCAAGAAGGTAAACAGGGGAAGCGAGTTTTCATCTGCCATGACCAAAAAAGCCGGTGGATGGGTGGTGTTGGTATGGGCCCGCTTAGTCATGTGGCGAGGAGATTGCATTGTTAAACCTCCACGTGTGGTGGCTCCGTCCTTTCAAAGCCCGGTAACACCGGGAGGTGGGATGGGAGTGGCACCTAATTAGGAGGAGGTAATAATTTACTCTTTTGTGAGTGATGTGCTAACAATATTTGCGCTGCAGGCTCTCTCCTCTTCCAGTGTAACTGCTTTAACCTGTTGCGTGCTGGCCATTTCAGGGGTGATGGGTGTCCATGGCCTAACAAAAGGAGCATCTTCTGGTTGTGAAGGGATTGACATCTTTGGCTCTGTGGCTGAGCCAAAGCAGCTTTTCTCCCCAGCCTGCAGAAGTCTCTATGCCCACATGCATCCCCTGGCTATTTCAGCCAGTCTTCAACAGCTATTTCATTTATACTGCATAAGATCCCTCACATTTTCTGTTTAATTGCTTAGTTTTCTTACCAGATGTGTTTAAGTTGCTTTGTTTGGAAAACAGCCATGGAAAGATGCAAGAAGAAAAAAGTAAGTGTGGTTTACCGCACATTGGCTAGAAGTGAAGCTGTAGCCTTGGTGTAGGGATTCATCTGAGGCAGGTTGGATCCCTTGCTGCCACCACCCATCCTGCCCTATGATCACTGTCAAGCTTAAAATTTGGTGTAAAGTCCTGAGCATCTTCCAAGCTGACAAGTCCTCTTTGGAGATAATTTCCTTATGGTTTGGCTCAAAATAATTAGCTGAAAAGTATTTATCACATCCTCCTGGAAAAATAGATCATATTCCAAAACACCTGCTTCCCTCTTAGAAATCACAGCTTCTGATCTGTGTAACATAACACCGACAAATCCAGGTCACTGCTTTTATTGTGATTAGGGATGTATATGCTGCGTTGCTTCAGCCTCTGCTCGAGGCCTGCTCCCTGGGTGCGAGCAAGTGGGGTGGAGAGAGTTGGGTTCGGTGCTGGACACCTTGTGTCAGGGTCATGCAGAGATGGGACACTACTGTCGTAGGCTGCGGTGGCTTCATTGCCTCAGCACAGTACAGAAAAATTGTGCAAAATTAGCCTGTATCAGCGTTTGATCCCCTGGACAGGTTGTCTCACCTTAGTAGAAGTGTGCTTTCAGCTATATGAGCCCTCGTGCCTTGACGTGAACTACAGCCACATTTACTGTAAGAACTTAATTGTGCAGGTCCAGGTTATCTCATGAGCATGACTAATCCATCGTGGTTTACTTTGGATTGCAGTTCACCTGGAAAAGCTCCCCCAGGGGCTGGAGGGAGCAAGGTGACACGTGTGCCTAGGTCCAAGCTTCCCCATGTCCCTTCCCACTTCTTGGCCCCTTCTGGTCCGCTGGAGGTGATGGTCCTTCGGTGCCACCTCCCCGACGCGATTCAGGCGGAGGAGCTCTCTGGGGGCTTCCCCAGCTCTAGTGGAGACAGCAACTTCTCACTGGGCACTCACCAAATTTTAATATGCACAGCCTGTTGGCTGTCCATAAAATAAAACAGAAAACAACTCCCTCTCCTCCAGTGATCCAGTGTCTGTATGGGAAATTCTGGGGGAAGTGCAGTTTTGTGGGGGTTATCTGAGGGCATGGGCTGTCCGTAGTCGACTTTTCAGGTACTTTTTTTAAGGGTGAGGGGTGTGGATTATTCTTATTTAAAAAAAAGGGAAATTTCTACTGGGGGGGCTCATTTGCATCTTAGTAAACTGGCTTTCTGACCCTGTTTCCTTGAAATTGCCGTGGTGTCCCTCCAAAAATCATGCTGGTAGAGAGAAGAGCCCTTGCCCTCTCCCGTGGCAGGCTCTGCTTCAGCCCCCGGGAGGCAGAGGCTGAGGGACTGCTGGGGCTGGCAAAGAAAGGGCCACCTGTGGCAGTTGCCTCTACTGAGACAAACCTCTCTGTTTTGCTCCCAATTTGTTTATACCTTAATTCTCTGGCAGGATTTCAGGACCAAATAATTTATTTCTGATAGTTGGTGATTTTTTTTTAACCTGACAGAAGAAGGCACGAGAAAAGTCAGTGAATAAACATTAAAGGTAGACAAATTCAGGCTCAGAAGAAGGCGCACATTTTTCACAGTGGGGATAGTTAACCATCAGAGCAACTTGTGTAGGGATTCAGTGGATTTTCTGTCACTTGAAGGCTTTAAATCAAGCCTGCATGTAATATAATACGCTTTAAGCAGAACTTGCAGACTTGATTCAGAGTTGCCTGGGTGAGATTTTTTGGTCTGTTTTGTGCAGCTGGACAGAGCAGATGGTCAGAAAAGCTATGAAAATAACTCCCCCTAAGAGATCTGTGTTTAAATAAGCAAACAAACAAACCCCTTGAAAATGATATGCACACATACAAATGGATGAAAATTACAAGTCCTTAGCAATACTGGAAAAAGAAATGTTCATGTCTGCTGTAACTGACCGGTTTGGGTACTCCAGCCACAGGGTAATTTGCAGGAAAGCGCGGTAAACTGCTCGTGCTGAGAAGGAAAGGGTTAAGATGTGGCACTTGTCGGGGGGATGACCCCCACACCCTGCAGCCCCATGGTGTTGACAGGAGCAGACCTTTCGTGGTGTATCCCTGCTCCCTGACTTCTGGCATCCCACTCATGCCTGAGTGAGGTGCTTCGGGTCTCTGAGCACCCAGTGCCTGGGGGGGTGCGGAGCAAGGCTGTCCCAACCAGGCAGCACATGGGGAGGCTGAGCTCCCCTTTAACCCCAGCTGCCCAACCTGGGTCAGTCTGTACAGCCCTCTGAGCCCTTGGATCAGGCCCCTCTCCCCTAACAGCCAATGTCGGAAGGCACCAGCCCTCCTGGAGAATGTCAAGGAACAGTTGGAGCTCTTCATTAGAGAGAACCTAATTAGACGTTTATTATTTATGTGATTTTACATTAATGGCCTGGCAACAAGATTTATTTCTCAACTTATTTGTTTCACAATGTGGTTTCTTCAGCAATCAATTGATATTTGGTTAGCTTAATAACTATCTTGTTAAAATTAAATTAAATGCTACTTTGATTTAACTGTATTAAAATAAATGTTGTCATTGTTAATGAAATGCAAATAACTATTTAAATTGTGGCAGTGCTTCATTGAGTTGCCACCATTGGGTGGAAGGATGTTGAAGAATGCGCCGGTGAGACGAGGGATGGCAGGAGGTGCTGAGAGCTGGGACCCCCAGCCAGCACCAGTGAGGTGAACGGGAGCTTTCTTCTGTCTCCAGCAGGTCCTGGTCGATAACTGCAACAGTGTACGAAAGCAAAGTTTCTCTGTTTAAATAGGAAATCTTTAACTTTCACTCTCTGATATGCCTACCAGGGTAGAAACGAAAACTGAAACTGGCTACAAGCACCTAAGAGCAGATGTGGGTCCTCTGTGGCTGAATAGAGGTTTTACAGACAATGAATTAAAATGAGGGATCCTCAAGCTTTCCCTGCGGTGTGGGACAAAGCCTGACAGAAAGATGGTCCCCGTGCCTATTCGTTTCCTGGCACCACGGGGTCCCATGCGCAGAGGCCGGAGCCCCTCACCTCGGCAGACACAGATGGAGGCAGGGATAGCGAGACGACTCCTCTGCAGGTTCCTGCTGTGCCTCTCCTTCCCACCTCCCCATCACACCCCATTCCTCTGGCAGGTAGCAAGCACAGACACAGAGAAAGTCTTCAGTGAGTTTGGGCTGGAAATAAGGATTTGTGAGCAGACAAGTAGCTCATTTGCAGTAAAATTCTGCTACTCCTTAGGTCCGAGGAGGAATGCCTGGGTGCAGGCGGTGGGTTACCAAACACCAGCAAACTTGGATTCTTCAGTGAATCAGGCAGGGGAAAGGGAGGCTGTGGATCTCTGCAGATCTTTCCGTCTCTGTGGATGGAAAGAGCAATGTCCATACAAATGTCAAAATGCATTACCAAAGCTTTCCACTGATATGGATGCCTACATGAAATAGTAGAAACAGCAGCTGGAGTCATCAGGAAAAAAGTCCTGATGTGTTGCCAAAGCTTTATGCTGAAACTACGCAATCTAAAATGCGTGACGTGTAGGGTTCATCCAGCTTCTCTTGTAGTCAACACTGATACCACTTGTGACTGCAGCAGGAGCCCGCGCAGGGCTGCCCGTGTGGGAGAGAGAGAAGGCGAATGCAAAGCTCGACCTCTGTAAGCAGGGGCAGTCGTAGGTCCCTGCATTCAGAGGGGTCTGTGCGTTTCCCAAAACAACCGAGAAAGTGAAGACATGGTGCTGCACAAGCAGCTAGTTCTGTCTTTTTTTAACGTGCAGATAAATTGTTCATTTGTATCTTTAGTGGCCAAATTTGTATGCACAAGTCCTTGTTACTGAGTTACAAGTACTGCAAGAACACTTGCATGTACAAAGTTGGAGCAATGCACACAGAGAAACCCTTGAAATAACTAACTACAAACAGGGTCAGTCACAGGGTCCGTTCCCGGTCCTTCTCTCCAAAAGCACGAGCACATCCAGGCGTTTAATATTCACACAAACTGTTAACCACCAGTGGCGCAGCAAAGAACAAACTCCTAACAGAAACTGTGCTGCAGTTTGTAACACTTGTATTTTTGCCCATGTGTATTACCAGTTATTGACAAAAGTGCAAGGAGCACACGTGCATACTATCGGGAGATGTTATTCAAGATGAAGTACAGTACTGGATCTGCATTCCCTCCACAGTCCGGACACAGGCATTTCATCACATACGTGTGATTCCCCCCCCCCATTTCCAGTTATAATGATGCAACAGATCTAAGCCTGGGTCATATAATAGATGGGATGAGGAATCAGAAAAAAAAAAAAAAAGAGGGAAGTTCAGCTCAGTATGAAATGTCCAAAGATTTAAACTTGGAGTGGTTTTTAATAAAGTTAGATGAACAACATACGATGCTTTGTGCTATATTAATGTTCCAGCGCTTGATGCTTCATGTGATTTTCCAGCAGCTTTCATTTATTGAATTTCCTGCTTAGATTTTTAGTGAAAAGCAAGGAAGATTATGAAACATCCCCTTTTTAATTCTAATTTAATTGTATACAATTAGCTAAATACATCATTTGCTACAACTTCAGTCAATACATTGTTAAATATTATTTTTACAATAGTGTGCCAAATGACATATTAATAATATTTGGTGTCATTAGCACTAGATTACAATAATATTTGCATACTGCTTATTAGGATGTGATATGATGCGTTTCTGCATTGGTTGACTATGTAGGTGACTAAGGATTATGAAATAGTTCTCAACCCATATCCTGGATTTTAAAGCTTCCAGATTTGTTTGTTTATTTTAAAAAAGAATGAAAGTCAAGTTCCTGACACTGTTTTTGTGGCATGGTTTTCTAGAATAAGCACATTCAACCTTACTCCTGGTCAGACCACGCTTTCATAGTAATACTTAGCCTGCCCCAATTCCCTGAAGTTTGTTCTCTTTATTCTTCTCTATTTCTTAGTCTGCCAAGAATGATGAGGGGAAAATTGATCCTGCCTTGGGGATGAGGGACCGGATTAAATGACCTCTGTGGGGCCTTTCCAACCCTTTTTTTCTTCAACCCCACGTAGTCTGGAGCTGTCATGCATCCAGCCGGCTCGCGGTGGAGTCAAGGCAAACTGGTGTCCACGCTCGGCTGCAGCTTCTGTACTGAGAAAAAGAGAGCAGTGCAGCTCCAGCCGTCACTTGGTGTTTTTATAACTGTTGTGCTGGTGAGCCAGGGAGATGCAGGGCTCCCTCCTGGGTCAGATGTCCTCTTGTTACTGCCGCTGCCCCGAGGGATGTAGTACTGGTTTGATCCCCCAGCCTCCAGGGTTCTTGTTCAGCCCTGGGACGCTGGCTGCCTCCCGGCTGGAGGGGGCTGCCGTGGTGCCTGACTGTGCCAAACGCCCTTCGCTGCAGGGCCTGGCACATACAGTATTTGACAGTAATGCACTGTGCTGCAATTGCAGAAAAACTGAAGGTGTTGCCTGATGTTGTGCAGCACATAAAACCAGTGGCAGCTTGTGCCGAGGTGCGCCAGCCAGCGGTGTGCTGGAAACAACGGTATAATGTGAGAGGGACCTGAGGTGCTAGATTTGATCCTGCGTTCAAACTTTGTCTCTCCTAACCCTAGGGACGGCTCACTCCAGGGATCTGGTCTGGCCCAAAAGTGATGACAGGAAGCATTTGCAAACTTGAAATGACATTTGGCTTTCCAGGGCCACCCAGTATTTGGGCTTGCCTTTCCAGGGCTACAAGTACTTCCAGGTGTTTGGGGCAGAGCCATATGTAAAAACATCCTTTTTAAGAGCAATAGCCCTCTGCCACTTGTGCTGTCTGCAGGATGGAAGCAACAACAAACAGGAAACCTTAGGGATAAGGGTAAGACAGAAATATAGGTTCTAGCAACTAATTTGAAACGTCAAAGATTAATGATTAATTTCAAAAACAAAAGTGAGGTGTTACTTTAGTTGTTGTGCCAAGTTCTGGGCTGATTGGTCTGGAGGCTGGAGCTCCTAGGTGCCCTGAGCAGATACCGCAGCTGCAGCGAAGCAGTAGTGCTCTGTATTTATGCAATAATCTGACATTTGTGATTCGCTTTGAAAAGAAATACAAATAGCTACAACTCAAGAAATGCACAAGCTCTGCCCCAGAGCTGCCTTTACTCTTCTCAGGGATCACCTCTGGCAAGAGGGGAGTTTAATGTAGGTTTTCTTGCAGTCCTCGGGCTGGATACCTGTATCTGTGCTGGTGGTAACCCCAGGCAGGCAGCGAGGCTGTGAAGGCTGTTCGACGGCTGTGGGGTGTAATGATGAGCTCACAGAGGAAGAACACTTGCTTTGGCTTTTATTGTGTCCTTCCGGATTTTTGTTCAAAAGTAAAATTCCAGGATGCTGGTGGAGGGTTTCTTTATTTCTTTCCTTCTTTCTTTCTCTTAGCGTCTTGAGACAAAAGTGTTTAACAACAGACCTTAATAGAGTGGAAAGTAAGTAACAGCAAAGAGCAAGCAGAGAGAGGTGAAGTGAACATGAACTAGTTTCCGCAGCCTTTGACAGCTCATCTGGTGGGAATAATGAGTAATTTATGTAGCATTCCCTGCTTCAGATTATTGAGTGGCTAGACTGAAGCTGGGAAACACTCCAGGTCCAAATCAGATACAACAAAGGGGATATTTGTAGTCCTTTGTGTATTCCTTTATTGTATTCATTTTTATTAATTTCCTGATACTGAAAGTATTTGGGGTGGGGAAGACAAAGTTTCACATCCCACACTCTGTCCTCATGGTAGTTGCTCAGGGTGCCGGGGTCAGCAAGTCCGTGGCAGATCTGCGAGGCTGTGCTGTCAGCTTGGGATGAGATCCCCATGCAGGGTACTCTGCCCAGCCCTGCCGCGTAATCCATCATGTCCTTGAGCCCACTGCTGATCGGTGAGAAGAAACTGAAGAAAGAAAGTATTTAGGTTTAGTTTACCAGTAGGGAGGGGGCACTGTGAAGTACCACCAAATCACTTGCTGGTTTACAAGCAAGTCAGTCTGCCTCTTCAGGTCCAGACTGATACTCACCTGGTTCTGGTTTGTCCCAAAAACTAGGCTACCAGAGGATGGCCACCTCCTCAGCACAAAGCACGGCGAGGGCGAAACTGCAGTCCCTTTCTCTGCAGTCTCAGCCCGTACGGCAGCTGCTCCCCAGCTGTGTGTCTGGCAAACAGCCTGAATTTGTGACATAGTGGCCATACACACAGTCAGCATCGCTATGGGTGACTCGACCTGCCCTAGGGAAGGATGAAGGTCAGAGAAGTGCTTGGGCAGGGGTATGGCTTCTCCCAGCTGGCCAGGGCATGCTGAAGACAAGTTCTCACTTTGGGGTAGTTCAAGGAAAGGCAATTAAATCTCAGTAAATTCAGAAAGCAGTGTTTTCCTTAAAAAGCCCCAGAAAGATGCTGAGGGAGAGGGTGGTCCAGATGACTGGAGATGCTGACACCATCAGCTGCTGCCTCTGAGCTGGTTGTCCCAGCCCCATCCCTGCTCCTGGCACAGCTCCTCTGTCTAACAGAGATGCTTACGTGGGGCGAGACGATGCTCTGTACCCTGAATGTGTGCCAGGGGAGCTGGGGTGACATGCTTAGAGTCCTGCGCCTGCCCACGTCCTGCCTGCTCTCATCACCATCTGGGAGGGTTTGTGTGGCTGGGTTTTGGTGGGGAGAAGCTGCAGGATGGTTGGCCTCCTCGTGCCTTTGACTTCTTCAGAAAGCGTGTGAAGAAGGGCTCTGCTGATGGAGAGCAAACGGGCGCATGGGGAGACTCCATGCAGCGCTTACAGCTACTGAGAGCTTTTGGGTTGGGTTTTTTGGTATTGTTTGAAATTACTCCAGTAATTGTGAATGTCCTTTTGTGCATTCGCCTAAAGAGAAATGATACACAGTAGACTGGGAAATGTTTCCTGTTCTGTAAAAACAAACAAAAAGAACGAACAAAATCCAAATAAACCCCTTAGAGGCCTTTTTCTACTGTAACTATTCTAGTATAAGGGGTTAGGAGAGCTTTTGTTGGGGGGGGGGGAAGGGATTTCAGCTTGCAATATATTTTGCCCGTTTTGCTGCTAACGAAATCACATGCTACCCGTAACACTTAGGGGCATATTACTTTACAGATTGCAAATAACCTTTTTGGGTAACTATTAACCATATTTAAATGTGTCCTAATTACATTTATTCACAGCAGCTAAGATTATTTGAAGTAATGTTACTTTTCCATTGGAAATCTTTATAGCCAATGTAACATTTCCATTAGTTTCTGAACATGTATGTCCTTGAAAAAAATACACCAGCAATTCCTCTGAGCCCGATGCTTTCCAACTGCAATCCTTTTACACCATTTCATCCGTCTTTTGTAGACAACATTACTCACTCTGGTTTTATACCAGTGCGGCTAGAAATAGAATTAGGTCTTCTACCTCCACTCAACATTATTCGGCGTTAATCCTCTTTGGCAGAGGCAGCAGTCAGCTCGCTGCCAGCTGTTGGCAGGTCGCTGTGAAGCACTGGAGTTGATGTCAGGTTTAGAAGTTGAAAACGCACGCGGCGTTTAATGAAGTATTATAAATTTCTTTAAAATGAGTGAGAGCACTTGAATTTTAAGGCAGCTGTTAGGATGGGCTCTCTGTACTCCCGTGAGCATTTGGTAGCTGCTAAGGGAGGAAACTGAAAATGAATAATCTATTCTTTTCCATTCTTATGCCAATTTATTGTATTAGCATCTCAATATCTCAGTTTGTCTGTAAAATGGACAAATTACTCACCTGGACACTCCGCCACAGAGCAGTGAGGCTTATCTAATATCCTGCAGTAGTGATGTTGTAATTGTAGCAATCTCCATTGACAGGGTTGAAAGCATTCAAAGGAGTAATCATTATTCTAATTTTATAAGTGGGGAAAGTGAAACAGAAAACAGTGGTGACCTGTCAGAGGGGGCGAGTGGCAGGAGCTGGGCTTCCCAACACTCCCTGCCTCTCCCTTGGGGTGTCAGGTACAAACTCAGGGCAAGCAGTAGGAACACTGCCGTAAGACAGGAGTCTTCGCGTACATCTTGAAATACTATGGGTCTGCACGCAGCGTAGAGCTTTAGGATATTGGCTTGCCTGTGTGCAGGGGTAGCTCCTGCAGAGCCTTCTCGGGGGGGTTGCAGGTGAGATCAACCGTATTCTCCTTGCAGGATTGGGGCTGGTTCTGTCTGTTGTCATAAGAGGAGAAATATCCATAGTTGTCCCCTCTAGTATTTGATATTAAGAATTTCATAATGCAGTTGCTTATGTACTCTTCCTTGCCTTGTTCTCCTTGTATCAATATAAATCTACGTTTTCTCTCCTTTTAAGCAAAAGGCTAGTATTTGTTTCCATCCCACCTATTCTAAACCTAGAATACCTGCAGTTAGCTTAAACACCACTAACAAAACCTCTGTGTTTTGCAAAGAGTTGGAGGCAAGATGATGTAAAGTGACTCATGGTTTATATACAAGTATATGAAAGCCAAACTAGCCTTTGGATAGCTATGGATAATTCTTTCTGTCCCATAAAAGACTGGTAGTTCATACTGCTTTTCATATTTTAGTTGCTGGGATTTCATACCGATTATGGTATTTATTTAAAATAACAAGCTATGTGAGTCTGTCCAATTCCCAAGAACCCCATTGCCACTGTTCATTATGAGCTACGATTAGTGACAGGATTACATTGTTAATGTCCGCAGGTATTCTGAATATTAGACCTGTCTCTTGTGTGTAGTTCTCCCTTCTGGTTACCTGGGAGTTGTCTGCTTGTATTCCCTCACCTCAAATCTTTACCAACCAGAAATTATACACTTGTAAAACAGGCGTGCTGTTCTGTTACAGTGAATCAATGGCTTTGCTCTCAGTCCTCTTTTTGTGTGTTGTTAAAAATAAAAGTTTTTCTACATACAGCATGAGTGCTGTTGCTGATTAAAAGTTTGCATTAGATTTTGAATTGAACCCTCAGCACAAGGGTGAATGTTAAGTTCGCTGACAGCTTGTGGCTCCATGCTATGTTTCTTTGAAGCTGGAGGTGAGAGAGGAGGACACAGTGATGGGTCTTGGTATCCATCTAGAACAGGATTGGGTGATGGACTAGAGTTTGGTCTCCATTTATTCTCCAGAAGACTCAGTTTTATTTGCTGGTGCAAGCTGGTGTGTGTTGGCTTAGACCACGTTCAGGTGCTCAGTTGAATTTTTGGCCAACTTGTGATGTAGATCTACTGTTCTGATTCATCTGTATAATCCCTAGAATATAACTTAATTTTTCCATTAGCCTGTGCTTTCATTAAAAAGCCTCATATATTTAAACGGGGAGTACAGCCAAAACTTACGGCTCCAGTTTCAAATTCTACAAGGAGAAGTCGGCAATAGCCAGGTCTGCTGCGGCTCCTTGAAAATGTAGGACAGCCCATACAACCACGCAACAGCCGCAAAGGCTTGTTAAACAGCAAGGACTTGTGGTCCCAGAGATTTGGTAGGTTAATTCAGATTAGAAACGCTTTGGGGTTTTAGCTATAAGATGTGTAAATCCTAGCGGTTACCTTTCTCCTTAATGCAGTCTTCAGAAATTTGTGCACTGCCCCATACGTACCTGCACAGTGTGATGGGTAGAACAGTCTCTTGGTGGAGCCCTGTAATACTGGTTTTGGAGTATGGTAGCAAGGAGAGCGGCACTTGCCACGCTCATAGTACAGTACTCAAAGGACAGGTTCAAGCTGTGTCTGTCACCAAAATTTACTTCCATGGGAAACCGAACTGCAAATAATCTAAATAGAACACTTGTTAGTCCCTGTATCGCTGCAAGAAGAAAAAGACAGCCTGAGTTGAAGTGGAAAGAAGCCCTTATTCTGAGCCCCGTATTAACATGTTTTTCATTTCTTTCTTCCCAAGTTGACCACAGTGAAACCAATCTGCCTCGAATTTCATAGTCAAGATTTTATGCCAAGATTATATATAAAGTGGGTCAGCTATTCAGAGCTGGTAATTTATGTGAATATGGGATTTGTACTGATTTGTTGTTATCTAAAATGACTAATGTTTCATAAAAACAAATTTCTGCTTGTGGATTGCTCTGAGTGTGGCAAAAACTGCATCTGTACCAGCGTGCCGCTCTCTGGAGTGACTGGTCACTTCAGCCAGGCAGGCCTGTCTCGCTTCTTGGACACCGCAGAAAGGTAGGGCGGCCCTTGAAACACTCCAGGAAAGAGTGGGAATAATTTCTGGAGTGGAGGACAAGCTATGCCAGCTGGATGAAAACATTTTTAGGACATCTAATGTTGTTTGGGAAAAAACCCTAACCTTGTTAATATATATTTGCAACCGTAAAGCCCCCTGAAACTTTCTCAGGGCAGGAAAAAACTGATCGTCAGGCTTGTACACATGTTGAACTGGTCAGTGTAATAATGATGGGTTTAATGGGTCCATTGAATTCATCATTAATACCTCACTTAGGTGAGAGTTGCCACAGCTTTGGTCATCTTGCACACCCCTGGCATTGGGCTAGGACCTGAGCAGGAGCCTGCCTGGCACGGGACTGCAGGGAATGTCCCCCGCCACGCGTGGTCCGTCCTCTCTCCCTCTCCCTTCCTTCACCCGTGCCTTTCCACCCCAGCAGCAAAGCCCTTTGCTCCGGGGCCGGCTGCAGGGCAAAGGCATCTCCTTGTGGAGGGGACAGGTCCCCTGCAACCCCTGTTTTAGAGGTACCCTTACTGGCTGGGATGGTCTTTAGTACCCTCTGATATGTGAGCTGTGGCAGAGCATCGAGAAGCAGATGGGTGCACACTAAAAGCAAAGGGCCATTTGGCATGTAGTCATTAGCCGTTGCCGAGTGCATTAGTCCTCTTATGTCTTTCAGAAAGTCGTCATTTTATAACAGAAAATTGCTATTTTGTTCCAAGTAGACTTAATTTCTATAATAAGAATAAACCCCCTTAATTAGGGTTCGGAAGAAGCAGAATATCATGTGCTTAATAGGAAGGGCAGTAGCTGCTAAGCTCACAGAAGGGGATGGGATGGCCCTGGACTAGGGTGGCTGCACGGGCGCCCCACAGCCCAAGGGGTTTGTGGCTGGGCAGTTGCTGCCCGGACCTTGGGCAGGGGAGAGGCACGCTCAGCCTCTTCTGGCAGCAATGCTTTAATCTTCATGTGCTGAAACCCCTGCGCCTCGCCAGCCTGCCCTGCGCCTCAGACTTCGGCTGCTGGTCTGGAAAACTCTGCTTTTTGCCAGTGGACTGTGGTGGATATTGTGCAGATTTGGCTCTGTCGGAAAAGGAAATTTTGATCATTTACATTCAGTTTGTGTGATTTTGGGATTGGCTCAGCTACTGATACTACCTTCATTGCTAGCACCCTGTTGCAGGTGACCACCCGTAACATGTCATTTGTTGGTCTCCATTCATCATCTCTAGTTAATTAAATGATACTTTCATGTATTTGGTAAAGTCCTCTAATCGATGTATAACTCAAGCTGAGGTCAGGTGGAGTGGGCTGCCTCTGGTAACAGCAGAGCGTGTTTAAGTGGAGCACACACAGCCCCCGAGGGGGACGTGACCGGGGAGCGGAGCGTGAACTGCTCAGGTGCCGTGGGACAGGGGCTGAGAACATGCTGCACCAATTCATTATCAGCCATCACCACCTAGTGGCAAAAAGGCTCCGTCTGGATTCATCTGCCAACTTATGTGTCTCTTTCAAGGTTTTTTCCCCCCAAAAAACACATTTTCAGACAGGGTTCACACGTTGCAGGGTTGATTCTGGACTTACACTGGCTTTTAGGACAATGTGAAATTTCCTTCCGTGCAGGGAACCACTTCTGCTTCATGCAAACTGACATCCGAACTAACTCGTATGTGTTGCCTTTAGACACCTCGACTGCGTACACGGATAAAATGGAATTGTTTTAGCTTTTGCCCAGGAAATGAACAGACCTTTTACACCACCCAGACTCACATGCAATATAACCCCAATCCTGAAGTCCAAGGAGATGAGGATCTGTGACATAGGTTTTCATCTACTTAAAACAAAAGGAATATAAGCCCCTGTCCCTAAAATAAAAAATAATCTGGTTCTTATAAGTCCTTTAACAGTGTACCCTAGAAAACAGAGGTGGGAATACTATACATGATGGAGGTGGGACAGGCACCTCCATTTCCTTATTAACAAATGGTTAACAAAACTAAGAAGTTACTGAAGCCCGCTAAAAGAATAGATGGGACTAGAAACCATATTGCTGTCCTGGTCCCTTCTTTAGCACGTAACCTGGTAATCTGTTTCAACTGCATCAGTTCCATCTTCCTTTTCATTCTCCCCACCTATGCTTCCGGAAACTTAAACTTCTGCCTGTCCCCTGGCAAGTGTTCCTCCTGGTTCACTTGGACCCAGGCTTTTGCCTTCTGCCTGTTGCCCTCAGCTGCCCCCCTCAGAGGAGAGTCTGCAGGTGAAATCCAGATAACGTCTGGTAACAACATTTTCTTCAGAAAGAGAACGACTCTGCACTAAAACTTGTTCTCGACAGTTCAGTGTGCTCTCCATGGCAATTAAATTAACTGACAAAGGAGTTATGGCTCCTTCATTATAGTTGTGATTATGCTTTTAATTTTATGATTTGCTAATGGATAAAACGTTCAACACCCTTAAGAGTACATTGGCAGGGTGTTTGCTGGCAGACCGGGCTCCCTCTGCCCTTCCTCCAAACTGGTTGCACACTCCCAGTGTGGCTGAAATACCTCCTCTGCCTCCGGGGAAGGGCAGGATGAGCTTGTGTGTGCTCACAAACTGCCCTTTCAGATGGTCCCTCAGTGCCTTTAAACCCTGTTTTCAAAGCTGCTGTGTGCAATAGAGTTTTTCAGCATATCCCCACACTTCCCATTACCCCAGATCTTTCGTAGGGTTGGTGGGGAGCCTAGGCAGGCTCGGGAAGTGCAAAGCCGTGCTGGCAGCTGCAGGCACGACGAGGAGCCAGAGTCATGGCTCTTGGTGCAGAAATGGGTTCAGTTCCTATAAATCCGAATTGCTTCGGCTGCACTCGCCAGGCTTTGGGTGATGCCTGATCCATCCCTTGGTACCTCAGGCTAATCCCCATGAAGGGCCTCTGCCCGGGGGTGGCCCCAGCATAGCTTGGCACAAACACCACGGCATACCCTGGCGGCATGCAAAACCGGTGACTTTCACGTGCTCCTCTTAAACAGGTGCTTGCACAAAGCTTCAGAGGGTGGGATAATTAAACTGTTTCATTTTTAGGAGGTCACCTCTATGCTCTGGACCTCGGGATGGTTGGTAGGCCAAGCAGTCTGACGCACGAGCAATTAAAGGCTCGCTGGTGGGCTGGCGTAAGCCTCATGGATTTGTGGTGATGCTGGTCCGTGATAAAACATTTCAGTTTTTCTGGCTGTTTTTTCTTCCCAGTAAGAAAAAAAATCAAAAAATATCTCCTGAGCCTACTATTTTCTGCAAGGGGGAAAAATTTCTGAAAAATTGCTTCAGATGAATGTGTTCTATGATGTTGAAAGTGATTTTCAGTGGAAGGTGTATATACAATTCATGGACTAGCATGGTAGTTTTCTTTTGAAAAGTTCGTGTTTGGGTTTATATCTAATAGTGGTATATAAAGAGTAAAATCAGAACAAACCCAACCTTCTTTTGGTCATTTTCTTGACCCTCTCCTAGTGGGCACACCTGAGCTGTAGTTTGCACGTATGCGTGTTGTTCAAATGACCAACATTCAGCCTTCCCTCTCCTACAAAAAACCCCCAACAGTGCTGACTGGTGGGAGATCAGAAATCCCTTCGGGAGCAGAGGTCTGTGGTGCCTGCCTAAGCTGTACTTCAGCGAAGGGCAGTTACCATATGTGTAATATTCTTGTGAAAATATATCCGAAGTGTAGGACGCTCGGCCAAGGTTACCCTCATTCTCCAGCTGAGGGGTGATGGGCCGCAGATGTCTTCTCAGAAACACACACCTTCGACCTTTCCTTGTTGGTCCACCATCCGTTTGCAAACAGGCATGAGAAGCATGAATGGCAACAGGCAGGCTTGCCACCCGGGCGGTGTGAAGCCGGCAGAACAAGTGGGATGCCGTGCCAGGAGCAAAAGCCCGAGCATCCATCTGGTCCAGAGAGGCGGCTGCAGCAGAGAACACAAGAGCACCAGAGCACCAACTCTGCACACCTGTAAAAGACAAGAGCCTTTTTTATCCCAGCACATCCAGCTCACGTGCGAGGCTTCGAGTTACCGTTCAGCTAGTTGAAGCCAACCATGCTGTGCTGTAAGGTCAGGATCTCTTACGCTGCACGCAGCTGTGTATTTACAAAATGCCTTTTGTCTATATGGCCCAAATGTGCATTTAATCTGAACACCAGACTGTTGCCTGGCCCTCTGCTCCCTGGACTGGCTTAAAAGCATGTGTAGGTGTAGTCACGGCTGGAGCAGACAGGTTGAGCTTTGTCGGGGTGTGGGTAAATGCCTATATTGTGTCTGTATGGTGTAATACGTAATGCTTCATCTCTGCCCACCTGGTGAGGGGCAAGTGAAGCAGCTGTGCTGCGCACATCTGGATAATCTGCTATCTTACTGCAGTAATTGCCACCAGCCCGCCGAAGAAAGTGTTTTGCAAGTGTCTGTGATGCAATGCAGTGACTTATTAGCAGGCTGAGGCCCAGGAAAGGTGCTTGCTGCATGAGAGAAGCTGTTGAAGGTACTGAGAGAGCTTGGGAAGCAGATGGAAAAATCAGTAAAGGAAAGCATTGCTGTGGGAACAGGCTGACAGTCAGCCCGGGGTAGAGCCCAGGCAGAGCTGCTGGTGCCCCGCCAGGCGCTGCTGGTCACCGGGCAGAGACGGGAGAGAGCAAGTGCACAGAAATCCCCCCTGCTGACAAGCCCCCCTTAGCACAGTTACCCCCTGTAAGCCAATAAACTACGGTTTGAACAAATACCATGGGTGGAGTTTGGGGAATTTCTTGGAAGCCCTGGTCCTGAAGTCTATTACTTTGAAATTAGCAATCAGGCTTCAAAACGTGTGTAAAGCAGGATTTAAGGAGCGAATGTGTCAGGCCATATGTATTCTGATGTGCTGTAGGTCAAAGCCTCTAACAAACAGCAGGCAGTAACACGTCCCCCATTCTTTCATTGCTGCCTTAGACGTAACTCTGTTTTTCATCTCAAACCAGCACATGGTAAATTCCTCCGACCTGTCACATTTATCTTTAAAAGTGACTTCCCAGGCAGGCGGAGGATCTCTCCTCCTCTTTGTCTCTCTCTCAGCTCAGAAGAGCCTCTTCCTCTTTCATAACATTATCATGAACCTGAAATCTGTTGTATCTGTTTTTTCCACCATTTTATGAAAAATTTGAGCCAACTTTTACCTGCCTGCAGTGTGCAATGCTAGGACAGAGACAGCGAGGGGGAAAAGGCTTGTCAAGCCAATGACTGCATTTAACTTATGTTGCTTGTTTCTCCCTCTCCTTGGAGAGGCGTACAAATGAAAATTCAAGAGACCAGAATAAAAAAAGCGTGGCTAGATAGAGGGTGGCATTAGCAACAAAACGGGAAAGGACATTTTGTTCGTGTCACAACAGGATCTATTTTAAGAGCTTGTTGCATGTTTCATGTCATAAAATCACTTCTGGGATTATTTTTTCGAAAAAAAACCAAAAAAATAATGCCCATGCCCACTGCAGAGAACACTAAAATAGTCCACTCCAACCACTTCAGACAGGATGTATGGAAACAATCAGCATTAGTTTGCAGTAAGAACAAATAGAGGCAACTATCTGGTGACGCAGAATAAAGAGAGAGAAGAGCGGGATTTTGCTCAAGTAGATTGAAAGAGCCGGTGGCATTGGATTATTAGGGATGATAGAAGTGGTAATTTGTTTGACCTAGTAACTGCTCTAATTGGTGGCCATCCCTTTGAATATGAATACCCCGTTGAATATTTCCAGTAACTCTCCTGGAAACAAAACAAATGTGTTCAGATCTCCCCTGGGTAGGAGGAGACTGCTTTTACTGCTGAGGCAGAGTCGGGGGTCAGATGCCATCAAGTGCTTTAAAAACACGCTCTCTCTTCAGCTGGCAGGAGCATCTCAAAATGATTGTGTTTTTCCTATGTACAGCTCTAATTAAAGGTCTAGGTTTCAATTAGTCTCTTGTTTTCCTGGCCTATAACGTTACATGTCGGTCAGAACATTTTGTTTTAAGCAGAAAGCTCACCTGTAAGGGCCCAGCCAGTATACATACTGCTCTGAGATGTTTTTAATTACAGATGAGGTGTGATTTTAAAAATGTATATAGGAACAAGGCATCCAGGTCCTACTGAATTTCACTTTGATGTAAGCATAAAACCCACCTAGATGTCTTCAAAGCGTCTTGAAGGGCAAAATGTAACTGTGCTTCAAATTAATTTTCAAAGATGAGTGGTCAACTTTGTCAGAACACTTTCAGATTTTAGATTTAAAAATATTTTAAAATTGGCATTTTCCGTTTCCAGTGTTATCTCCGCCCAAAGTTGCCTCAAGCTAACACCAGTTACATTCAGCCTAGCGCATGTACCGATCCTTCTCAAGTGTTCCACCTCTGTTAATGGGACATGAAGTGTAGACGTGATACACACATCCAGCAGTCAAGTTCTGCTGATGACCAGACATTAACTTTAAAAACGAGCTAGTAAGTTGTGTAAACATGATTGGGAAGGAGCCTTTTTTCCTGATGAGCCTTTCTGATTGGGAAGGAGCCTTTTTTCCTTTATTCAGACCCTCAGGTGTCAGAGGGACCTCATCTCCTCATCCAGCCTTCTACAGCACTGCTCCCATGGGTTATCATCAAGACAGGAACCTGGTTCCCCTGCCATGGGAAAACTTCTCTTTCCAAATACAACCAGGGAGATACCTGATGAAATGATGACTCAGCAACCAGCAATGTGTGAGGTAGACTTTATCACCTACATTCCCCATGAGCCCCTCTGCCCTTAACTTGCTTCGCCTGACCCTTCCCTCTACGCCCCCCGCCTCTGCTTTGGGCAGGTTATCTGACCATGTGCGTTATCTCAGGAATAATTTGCAAGCATCATTACAGTAGGAAAGGGACACGTGACATGAAGCGCAAGCGATGTGGCCAAGATGCTGTTAGCTGTCTTTCAGGTAAATTTGTAATGCTTTGGAAAATGACAGCCCAACTTCACTGATGTGGTGGTTTATCTGAGGAATAAACAGAAGTCCAAGCAGGGCTGCTGTTTCTCATCTTTTTCTCTGCTGTTGGGTAGGCTTTTGTAAGAAACGTTGTATTTTCACAGAGTTAAATGACACAGTAACTGAGAAATATATCTTTATTATTAGAATGTTTATATTCTAAAAACTTTTCTCTGGGGTTACAGTACAATCCAATTTCTTTCTAATTAACTAACCTGGCATTTGTTCAGCAAGTAACTGTAACTTAGGATTTTAAACGTTTAAGAACATGCAACTTCTTTTACTCTCTTTTTCTCTTCCTCCCCCAAAAGGACAACTTACAGTCAAGATTTTGGCGCAATAAATAATAAAATAAACATCTCATTTGTGAACTAGTAGTTGCACTTAACTTTGGTGACTAACAGAGTAGACAGGCATTTAAAAATAAACATTATTTCAGTGTCAAGTGGATAAAGGAATGGATGAATATATTTTACTTTATTATCTTTCTAAAGCTCACCTTTGTTATCTTCAAAAAGGGTCATTTTTTCAGGTTTGCAAAAGGATTTGGGAAGCAATAGAAAAAAAACTAAAGGATGTTCCTATTTTGTGGCTTGCCTAAGAAAGTTGTCGTAACACACGATCTGACCCAAACCCATGCAACACAATTAACAACTCCTTTTCACCACACACAATGCCTAGCATAAGGCCAAGTGTGGCCTTGTGACATGGTTAAATAAATATTAAGATGTCATTACAACCTAAATACCTGAATTGGTTTTACACTGTGACTTTCTACTGAAACAGTGTTGAGAAACTTTAAACATATATCTGATTGTTCCATATACACTATTTAAAATAAAAGTGAGGAATAATACTCTTTTTCTTCGCTCTGCTACTTTCTGGGAGCTCTGTACACTGACAAATGTATGACATCTGCAGTTACCTGATCCTAGCTGACTGATCGGTCATCTTCTGCTTTAAAAATATTGCAACTCAGGTGCTTATTGCAGCAGTAATCATAGTGATACACTGTCTGTTAATACTCAGTTCTGCTTACAGTCATAGTTATAAAAAATGAAAAACATTTTTCACAAATCTTTGTACACATACTGTAAAAATCACCTTCCACAAAAACAATTTACATCTGTTATGAGCATTAAAAAATAAATTACACAGACTTGTCTCATCTATCCTTTCTTTTTCTCGAGAAAACAAATCTCATCAGTAACATTGACAGGATGTTCATATCTGTAAACATGGCATGAGGATTCATGTTACCCAAAAACTGTACACACAAAAAATCATCTTGATAAATACTCTGATAAATAAGGATCCTTTTAATCGGCACAAACCACTGTGAACATGTGCGTTCCTGTCCTGCAATCATCTCTAACTTCCTTGCTCTTGGGTTTTTAGTTGAAATTCAGGGATCTCTCAGCCCTGTAAAGATTTTTCAGAGACAAAAATGTGAAGGGTTTCGGTTATGATCACAGCCATTTTAGGCCTCTCGCCTAAAACCAAGCACAGGCATTGAACACGGTGCCATGCAATGTAACACGTTGCTTTAGCCTTTCACTTGCTGCGCCACAGCTGGTAACAACCTGCTGCTGGCACTTGGTACCGAAACTTCTCCTCTGGCTCAATGCGGGCCGTGCTTGTCAGGGCTGTGGTACCAGCTTCTGGTCTCCTCGCTGAGTGACACCAGAGGCTGGTACGTATAGCAAAACCATAAAGCTTCTGGAATTTGAAAGCTGTGCTTGAGACACCGGAGCAGCCCGAATTTGTACCAACAGACAACGTGGCTGCTGGCAGGATCGAGCAGTTTAATGTATGTAATAAAATGTGGAAATGTGCCTGACTGGGTGTAGGGCAGAAAATCCAGGGTAGCAATCTACTGCTGTAAACAGCCTTCAAGGAACTCAAGTAGACCTTTTGCATCTAAGTATGTCTGTGCAGGTAACAGTTAATCATTGATCTTATACCTACCTAAGCTGAAAGATTGAGTATTTAGGTGCCGATTAAATGGATTCTTCTGAACTTCAGCAACAGCACAGATGGAAAATAAATTACCAGGCCACATGCTGCCACTAAAATAATTAAACATACAGCCACAGTACTGCCCAGCAAGATAAATGCAGTCATTTAAAATAAGCTCTATCAATAAATAAACAAATAAATAGAAAAACCTCCCTGTAAACTGAATAAAATGTCACTTCTCTTATAGTGCCCAAAGAGGGAATGGCATTAATAAATAATATAAATCTTCCATACTGTATATATTTCTATATATTATATCTGATATGTTTTGGCATGGCCAGATGGATAGGAAAAAGTAGGATGATTAACTTCATTCAATATTTGTTCTGTTGAAGCCAAGCTCCTGCGTTACTATATATTGCTAACCATTCCTATAGCGGTTTGGCCTTTTTACCGATTTTGGATTTTGCACTCACTTTCCTGGCAGAGCAGACTGGTTCACCTTTCTTTTGTGCTCTCCATATTTCTCTTGAGCAATCGACAGGTTCATAGAAGCATTTCACTGGCTGCAAGCTGGTTTTTTCATCCTTTGCTTTTTTCAACAAGATTCTTCCTTTTTGAAATGAATGAGGCTTTGCGTCAGGGATGTTATACAAAGCGTGTTGACTTCCTCGGCTCCTGAAATTAATAATAGCTATTATTAATAACTGTTATTCAATCTTGCAAAGTGAAAGGTCCCCAAAATGTCCCAAACCCGTACATTTTTGAAGACAGAAAGTCTTGTTTTACAAGACCAGGCTGAAAGTTAAAAACTGAGTTGCAAGATGAATCACATTTCTCAATACTCAAAAGCATCCCTCACTATAAGAACCCCTACATGTGTTACTGGTGGACTCTTCATGCATGTTCATCTACACTTCTATTCAGATAGCATTTGGCTGATTTTGGAGTGCTGAGACCTTACTGAGGTCTATATTCTCATAACTTGGTGATCTACAGGGATTTTAAAGATGCACATGTTCACGGCAACCTTCTGGAAAGAATGAACATCCCATGGTCTTTGGAAGACCACATGGCACCATAACAGTAGAATGTGGGTGCAGGAACTGAGGAACTTCTTGGTGGGATCTCAGCGCAGCCCTGGACTGCAGCTGCTACTAACAGCCAGTAGCCCAGGAAACTCCACACTCTGCCTTTGTGCTGGCCACCCATGAAGGGAAACTTTAGCTTTGCTTTTAGGCTTTGATTTGAAACGGGAGAAGAGGAAAGGGGAATACAGAAATTGGTGGGAAGAAGGGTATGAAAGCTTAAAGGCCAAAGTTAAGATGAATTCTTTGCTCTCTCTGCGATGGTTCAGGCCCAGCGGGATTTGCTGAAATCGGTGAGCTCAGGTGGAGTGACAGCACGGTGCCTGGTGCTGCAAAGGCTGAACCATGCCCTCAGCTCTGAAATTTTACATTGAAACTGCAGTTCCACAGTTTAGCTAAGTAAGTAAGATAATTACGGTCCCTTTTAATGTAATCTTGAAATGTTTTACGGCAGATACATGTAGTGTAACAGCAGCACTATGAATGTAAGGCACCAGCTCATTTCTGCCCAGCTACTGTGACTGAAGTGAAGAACAGATGTGCTGATGTACAAGTCAATCTCTTAAGGGTTCCTGTAGGGCTATTTTCCATAGCTCGTTATTTCTGGAAACCACGTATCTGTAGTATTACTTCTCCTGGGAGTTAAACAATATTGCACACTTGACAAAGCCGGTTTTGGAAAAAGCTGTGGCTGTTCAAGTGCGCACAGTGCAAGCCCTCTGCTGCTCTTTAAAAGACCAGAAGGGTGTCACAAAAGCCTCTGTATTTGTTGGTGGGAGGCAGTAGGGCCAGGCAGCAGCACAGGAATGGAGCCCTACCTACAGAACAGTTTTACCTGGTTGGCAGCTTTGCCAACCAGACTTCACTATGGGAAAGTTTTGGGGGGAAAATGCCGTGCAGGTGCAAGCCGGAGCTTGCAGGTGCTGTGCCATGCTGGCCTGGTGCAGGCCTGGGCTCTGACCACTTGCTAGGGGTTAGAAATGACTTGTGTAAGTAAGTGCACAAGTGTTGGCCACTCTGGTTTACGATCGCTTCTTGGGCATTGTTGTTACAGTCCATTACTTAGTTGTTGTTAAAAGATGTAGTGCTCTTTTTTTCCTCAGATGTTGTTATGGTGAAAAAGTTACACCATTTATTCCCAAAGCACATGCAGGCACTGTTGCAGGTGATTGCAGGTGATGTTAGTCACTCCTCTGCTGCACTGAATGATGCTATTTAAACCAGAAGAAGGTCAAGGATCAGAGGGGATTGCCTAAAAGAGCTAAACTGCATTTAAATTGAACAAGTTTATGGTAGAGAAGATGGCCATCTGTCCCTAATTCACAGTCAGGGTAAGAAGGTATCTAAGATGGATGAAGATGCAGGTCATTGCACAGGAAATGCAATGCTGCCAGCTCCAGATGCGGGAAACGTTTTTTCATTGAAAGCGGCAGCTCCTCGATACAAGTGACCATGAGAGTCTGAACTTCTACTCAAACACGTTCCTAATCTGTCACATTATGGAGAAAGACTGAAATGATGTGGCTAAATACACCCCACTGCCACAGGCACTGAAGAACAATCCTATTCTTGCTGCATTTCACAAACATCAGGTATTTTCAAGACAGGTCTCATGATTTTGAGAGACCTAATTCTTAGCTTCTTCACAATGGGAGCGGGCATTTAAAGTTGATTTAGGCACAGATGTGCCAGCAAGTCTCAGTGCCTTTGAGAAATGGCTAGTGAGCATCAGCAAAGGTCTGCCATGCCCTCGGTGGGGCATTTCCTGAAAGCAGCCAGGAGAAAGTGGAGAAGAGGAACTGGGAAGCAGGGCAGAGGCCTTGGAGCAAGAGGGATTGCAAATCCAGCCATTGATCCCAAACAACGTAAGCCATCAGCAGCCCCAAACACCCTGAGATTACACTGAATTTTCTGGATGGGTAGTAATAATTCCGAATTTTTTTAACTGGTACATACCGTTAAAACCATGGTTTATGTACTGAGCTGAGTTAGAGCTCTTAAAAAAGCTGGCGTGGTGCATGCAAACACTGGATTCATCCACAGAACAGGCAGAGCAAAATAAAACTCTCCTCTCCTCTATCCTCCCTGCTTCGTAGGACAAGTTGGGATATGCTTAATCTGGTAACTCCAAATAAAGGCTACTACTAAATTCTAGTTTTGACAGTGTCTTTTCAAAGGAGAAGTATATCAGTAGTTAAACAGAAACCTCCAAACAATTGCATGTATGCCTTTGAACTCCCACTGTTTGTCAGCAAATAATGAGTTTTACCAAACTGTGTTATATTTAGACCAAAGACTTGTCAGTGGAAGGACTCATCTCACCGAGTCACTGAATTCACTGGTTATATTTTAATTCTATTTTCCTTGATTCCAGTCATATGAAGACATCTAGAAGCCTGAAAAGTGTATACACAGTCAACTCAAAGTCTACTTTGGACAATCAAGTTTTTCCAGAATCTCAAATCAGTAGGGGGGAAAAAAGCTATAAAAGCTATGAAAATAAAAAGTAGAAAAAACAAAGCTAAAGCCCCGTGCTGTTAATTATTAATGCAAACACTGCTTATCAGCAAAAGGGTACTTGGCCAGTTGCCTGCTAGGACTAAGATATTTGAAAAACAAAACCAACCCAAAGAGCAAAAAGCTCCACCTGCCCAACCCAGTAGACCATACACTGTATTTTTAGTTTATTTTCCAGCCCATCCATCTGTTCATATGTCTCTCAGTCTTCCAGTAATTCTTGAACCCATTGGTCAAACACAAACAAATCTGGCAGGGACGCAGAAGTCCCAGACCTGTGGTGATGCAACAGGTTTCATGGCAATGGGAAAAAGACCCAAACTCATGTCCCCACTAAGAAAGGTTGCCCTGAGGAAGGGTGCACTGCCTGATCGTTGCCTGGCCAAGCAGCACGTGTGATGCTCTGAACCAGCCGCTGGGACCCATGACCAAGTCGCAAAGACATGGGAAACCAGCCGCAATTAGTTCTGCTGCTCTCAGGACAGCTGCTTGAGTAACCCGAGATGTTGTTAGTGCCTATGCTTTGTCAAGGCACTTGTTTGCTTACACGTGATCTTTAAGTCAACAGTGTTCCTGTCAGTTAGGAAATGACAACTGTCTCTCTCCTACCTACAGAATGTTAAAGATATTTTCAGCTGAAACTTGGCCTGTATTTGCTGAAGAGATTCAACTACTGTAGCTTTGCAATAGGCTATTATAGTCAGCAGGAAGGAGTCATTCATTTAACAGAAAATTATTCTTTTTTTTTTTCTTTACAGAATATCTGATTTTAGCTCTGATTTAGCAGAAATCTGTTTTTCCTCTATTACATGACATAAATATAGATCGTACTTAAGTATAGAATCTGATCCAAACCCAACCTGATTCAGGCTTTTTGGATAAGGTGAAATGCAAAAGCAGAAATGTAAGCATGTCAAGTTAGTATCTTTAAGTAAGAGAAAAATAAAAAGATATACATACAGGCATCTGGGTTTCTTATTTAATGAAATGTCTGTAAACTGCAAAGAAAATAGAAACAGGTTATTAATATTAATATTACACTATCAAGTAATTAAAGTACAGGGATAAAATATATGCAGTCTTCAAAATCGTATTTCCATTCTCACCTGCTGTTAAAACTAGAAGAATATTCATGAAAGAAATGGGGAAAAAAAAAAACCTTTTACAGATTATTACTCTTCCAACTTATTATATCTGTTTTTAAAATTTGTAATGTGTGAGTTGTTAACGGTTGGATTTTTTCCCCATTATTTTAATCATAACTATAATCAAAGTAAATTGCTGAAGAAGTGTGGGCTGAACAGAGATCTTTCACATTAGATTAAACAGTATGGATACAATGAGAAGTAATTACTGTGTTCAACATAATTAATAAGGGACAGTGCCTGAATAAGCTGTATTAAATTAACTTCCTCTCAGAGCCTTTAATTTTGCAGTGATACATTTCCTTTACACAAGCGGCTCAGAAACTCCAGCTACAAGCCCTTGGCTCTGCCTACAGCAGCACTGAAGGGTGGAGGGCGAGAACACAAGCGTTTCTCTCCCTTCCCACCCCAAATCCTGAGACCAGCTAGGGACAACATAGCTTCAGTGCCAGCACAACTTCGCATGACTTCATTTTTTATAACAGTTTGGTTCACAGCGTGGAAAAACTTTGTCTAGTCCCTGTTTTAGTGGGGGTCAGGAAAGGAGGTGTTTAATGCCAGCTCAGCCTAAATCGGTCTGGGTACTCAATTGGTTCTTTGTACTGATGCCCGATCAGTGCTACTAGACTGACCCTTTGGATATCATTTAATGAAGTCACTGAGCCAAGCAAGTCAGATCTGGCATCTGAAAATGATTACGTTCTTGTAAATGTTCCCTCTGTCTCTGGTATTGTCCACATTTTGCAGATGGATTTTTGCCCAGCCTAACTTTGCTTGTCATCTGTCTTGGATGGAGTCTGGAGCCATCTCATGGTGTGCTTTTCTGTAATTACCTCCTGAAGGTCAGGCTGGTCAATATTTGGATGGATGACCTTAGAGGAATGCTGAAGTCACTCAGAAAGCAGGGCAGCTGCCTCAAAAATTCGTGCCTTCCCCAAGGGACACTGCTGAGCCAGGGATCCCAGTAAACACATCAAGAGCAGGGGAGATGATTTAATACTGGGGCCCGTCTTTACAGACCCCCTCAGTGTTCTCACAGACACTGTTTGAGATGTCCTGCACTAGATTTCAGCACATCTACATTTATTCAGGTCTTCCCTAAAGTTCTTTGTCTTCCAAGTGGCTATGGGAACCTTTGCTTTCCACCATTACATACCTGTTCAGTGCTGTGCATGATCAAATGCCTCTCCTCTCGCCTCCCAGGATGAGCAGTTACTTAGCATAGGCAGCATGGGGTATTCATTTAAACTGAAATGTTCTTTGAAAGCCATGTGGATAAAACTTGCCATATAAATGTAATGCATTGTAAGGGAAAATACTCAGTTTTAAGTATTAACAATGAAGGCTTTTAAAGAAATCATGTATTTTAACAAACAATGTTCAGACAACTTTGGTTTCTAATCTGGGGGGGACAGGCCTGTGGGAATCCATTCATCATTTCTAAGAGTCCCCCAAGCCAATTTGCCAGCAGGCTGACTTGTCCTCTGTAGGGATCCATGTCTTTCCTGAAAATCTTTAGGCATCTCCAAAAAACTGCGAAGTCACTAACTGACATAAAGGAAAGTGTTGCGAAGGTAACAGCAGCAATAGCCAAAGCTGGAAAAAAAAATTAAATATCTGGGGAATATTTAATTATTCTCTGCTCTCCTTTTGCCAACTTTGGCTATTGCTGCTCTTACGCTCTCTGCTCCTTTCACTCATGTGAAGTGGCAGTTTAAAACATAAATAAAAAACGTCTAAGGAAACGCTTTACAAATCCAGATCTGTCTGGAGTAGCAATTAGCCTGACCACTGAGCCCACCTGTATTCAAACTCAAGTGCTTTCCCTCTGGTGGTGGGTAACGATGAAGGGAAGGACTTTGCTGGCTTACCACGTGCTCGCTGATGTCGGTGTGGTTGCACACCATCTGCTGATTTTGGTAATATTCTAGCTGCCTTTCTGCCAGATCCACGCGCTGCAACAGGTTCTCAATGAAGTGCTGGAGCCTGGCTTTTCCCCGCACTTCTTTTTCTGCTGCTTCTTCTAGGAAGTGGTTGAAAGTGACAACTTCTCTGCAAGACAGAAACATTGCAAAGAGGACACGTTTAAATAATAGGAAGGGCCCTGATCTC
This sequence comes from Balaeniceps rex, assembly GCA_013401315.1. NCBI lineage: Eukaryota > Metazoa > Chordata > Aves > Pelecaniformes > Balaenicipitidae > Balaeniceps > Balaeniceps rex. Next base: position 40,834 of record VYZW01035705.1, on the reverse strand, counting down.
ACTGCTGTCAAAAAATTACTGATGCTTCTGTCTTCGATGGCAATAGCCTACGGTGGCTAATTACTGTCCTTCACCTCTATTAAGAGATTTCAACCTTTTTGCAGACACTTAGTGAAGATCTGGAGCCCTGAATACTGAATTTAAGTTTATGGCCAGTCAGAGTTTTTTTGTCACACTATTAGGTCTCTTGGAAATAGTTCTTAATGATCCACAGGGTAGAAATATCATTAAGCATCACCTCTTGAGGTATTCGGAGACAGCTACAGCCTCCTTATCTTTTTTTTTTACTTACCAGTGTGAATATCAGCCTTGAAACATGAAGAGAAGTGGATGAACCCCCAGATCCATCTTCCTAGTTCATCATAATCTTACAATGGTAGTTTAATGTTGCTACTGGGGTGGTTCCTAACTTAAAAGAACTACTGTGGCTATAAAACTTCATTTTGGCTGCAATCCTGCAAGTACATCAAAGTGCAGTATTATGATCTGGAGCTAGTGGGAGCACGGAAGATTAACAGATAATCTACAGATTACAGACCGAGGAGTATGTGTGTGGGAAGAGCAAGTTTTAGGCCAGGAGTTTAGAAATGTTTCTTGTCTGGTAACATGATTGGAAGAAACAGATAGCACCGCTATCTGGGACTGTGAAAGGTCCCAGCTCTGTACTGAGACATAGCTCATTTTAAGTGCTCTGCATACTATCAGTTTACTATCAGTAATCAGGCCACCACTTGGACCTCTGATATCAGGAGTTTCTGGGTGGGAGAAGTTTGGTTACAGAGTGAAGCATGTACTACAAAAAATGGCAAACCTGAGCATGTAGGACTTCCCCAGTTAATAGACGCCTGGATAAACAGTTCTTGCTCTGCCAATTAAGCCGTGTTAATTTTTGCTTTGTACAAAACTGAAGGGGTGGGAGTTGGGGGAACCAGTGCTTGCCAAATGAAAAGGGCATGATTGCTTGGTAGAAATACATCACCTGAGGAAAAACGGTTTTAAGCAGAAACTAGGAAACAGTTTGTAGCAGTTAAGAGCCTTTCAAAGCTTAGCTTGTTTATAACAAATCCAAAGTTTCTCTGCATTTCATTGTTTTAACTCAGTATAGTTGTTTTAACAGTGAGCTGGTTTGTGCTAAGAAGAGTTAAGCACAAGTGGTCAGCTACGGAAATTCACCATCTAGGATTCAGGCTGGGTCTGCCTGCTCTAAACCACAGCAGAGTGCAGCAAGAGGCTGTTTGCACGGCTGATCTAATGGCAGGAATGAGGTAAAAACAAGCCCGTATTGTTTGGATGAAGAACATCAATGAATATTAGTTTTTATTAACTTACCCACAAAATCTGGCTTAAGAAACAGAGAGGTACCTTGTTTGTTAAGCTCAGCTAATCCATTCCATTTCAAGACTCTGTACAGTTTCTGTGATTATTAGCTTGCCCAGAGTGACCTGGTAATAAAAAGCCTGAAAAATGCTTAGGAAGAAGCCAATCTAAACTCATTAAGAACAATTTTAGGGCTTTATTCTCACCGCACTTAGAGCATTGTAACTTCTTTGATTTCGGGGTGCCACACTGGATTTGTGTTAGCGTAGGAGCAACCCAAAGCCCTTGGCACTCCGGCAGGCTCCTCTTTTACAGTAGACAGGAAGCTCAAAAGGACAGAAACCAGCAGGTCGGCTCCAAATCCCCTACCCTTTGGGTAAGGAAGGAGAACTGCGTGTGGCCTGCCAGGCCACTGGCCCTCCTGTAGGAAGGCTGGGGCAGAGCGGGGAGCTGCCAGCCTGGGACACCACAAGGATGCACCTTCCTGAGCCGCTGTCGCCTTGTGCATTTCGCTGCAGTGGAAGGCCACAAGCATCGAGGACTTGGCATTTGGTTTTAAAAGGGTGATAATGTCATGAATGCCAACATTTGTAATTGTGTCAGCAAAGGTAATTCAAAAGCATTCATTAATCGCCTGCTCCATGGCATGAATACATCACCCACAAATTTTCCTTTCCTACAAATATCTCCTTAGTGAGCTGTACTATTTTCCTTTCAGCTGAAATGGTACCAGCACTCTGTAAATTCCCTTTATAAAGATGGGAGCCAAAATATACCCACCCACTAGGTCTCGGTCACATGCCTTGTCCAAAGCAGCACTTCTGCTAGTTCAGCTATTTTCTTTGTTCCCACTTCATTCTCATCTCTCAGAAGAAGAGCATCAAGCTCCGAGGAATGACTGCTAATAAGTGTCTCTACTTACTCCAACACCTCTTCCTCAGAGAGCTCGCTCCGTGCCATGGCTATGCCTTGGTTACCTGAAGGGAGTTCCCAGAAGAATTTTTACCCTCCTCCCACCATGAACAATAGGGAAATGGTTCAAAGAACTTCTCTAGCTTCCTGCAGCTGCTGTTTATCTGTTTAATTGCCTTTCTTGTCTCTTGTAGTTTGCCCAGACTTCTTCTTAGCCATACTGATTTTTTGCTTCTGTTCTTTATTTTACTTTCAACTTATTTCTCCAGGCCTCTGCCAATTTTGGGGGGATTACGTGATACGATTGCTATCTTTTACTCTCTGCTCTTATGCTTGTGGAAAGATGGATGCTCACAGAGGTCAGATGCTGCTCCTCATGAAGTCAGGGGGAAGCTGAGCCCATGAATATTGTGGGACCCAGTTGGTAGAGCCATAAACCCGAGCACAGCAGCACGGGCCTGCCGGGCTCTGTGTCTTGACAGAACAGCCTTGTCAGCAGCACTCACCTGAAACAGGAATCATTTGTTAAAGCCTGGCTCAGACCTTAAGTGTTGCCCTTTTTAATGAGAGGTCTCTGCTACCCTGCACAGACTATTCTACATCTGGAGCACTGCTGCTATATTAAGAAAAGGTTATGTAGAGTTATTAACTCCCCTTGAACTCCTCTGCTCTCAGCATCATCTCTTTCCCACTCTGCTCTGCTCCTCCATTTGCTCTCTGCCCATCAGCCTGCAGACTCCTGCCCCTTTTTGCTCAGCTGCACCCTGGCACTTGCTGTAGCACCATAAGCTCTAGGCGCTGCCACAAAACATTCTGAGCAGAGTAGATGATGCTCAGTGCAGCTCAGATCTCTGTAAATTCTGTAATGGATAGCAGAGTGATCTCATCTGTTTGCTCATAGTTTACTATACTAATATTAAGGTATGCTGTATAGCAAAATGTTTTGTTAAAGGGCTGTGAGTGGGCAGCAGGGAGAAAGGTGGGTTTCTTGCTTTGTCTTGGGTGCTCTTGTCAGACAAAACCTTTCAGGAGGAGGGACTGCTGCTGCTGCCCAGAGAGGAGAGGGCACATTGAACTGCCAGCAGCTTGTGGCAACAGAGTGAGGCAAGCAAGAGGGAAAGACAAAGCAGACAAGGGGGATGCAACCCGGGAGGTGTCCAAGAGGAGCAGGAGGTGCCTGTACTGCCAGACTGCTGGAGAAGAGCTCTTCCCAGCGCCAGAGGAGTCCAGGAGGAATTTATTGCAGTGCAGTAGGCAACTCAGAGGTGCTCAGCTGAAAGAACAAGCGTGGGGGGGAAGGACTCACTGTAGGCAAGAAAGACTTGCTGCCAAAGCTTTTATTTTAATCTGACTCTACCAGGGAGTTAACCTGTTATAGTTAACCAGACTTAACTACTTTGGCATTTTGCATTCCAACTGCAGCCTAGCTGCCCTCACAGAAAAACTGCAGCTAGCCTGCCTTGAAACTTTTCCTGAAACCTTCTTTATGGAGGCTGTTGTCATGAAACAGCATGAGCTGTGGTAAAGTTATAAATTATAGACTGACCCGGTGACATTTATTCTTCTGCCTTTACCACTACATTATACAGTGCTCCTTGCAGGACTGGCAAGCTGCAGTTCTTGTTTACCGGAGCGGTTCCTGGCATGTGGACCCTGCAAATACCCTTAGTATTTGTATGGCTTTCAGCAGTTAAGCATGTGATACACAGAGTAGATGCAGAGGTTGGGACACCTCCAGCTCCTTAACAACTGACAAGAAGGGCTAATGATTTCTCGCATTGCAACCAAGCCCTCCTACAGATGCATAATACTGGTCCTAGGACTATTTACAGCAACTTCGACACCTGCAACTGCTCTGTAGGTGGAGACAAGCACGAGGCTCTATGCAGATTCTGCACTCAAGTGTCAAATCCCTTTAGAGAACTGCATTTGGAATAACTCTGCCTAAAATTAATAGAAGACCAAACACTTATATTATTTTACCTGAAGATGGGGAAATTTCACAAGTGATCTACTTGTGAAAATATTTAAAATATGTACATTCATTAAGTATTAAAGCTACTGCCCTCATCCATCATCCCATTGGTGTTACTGTCTGAAGGCTGCTATCTGTTATTCATTAGGTTGTGGTTTCACATTCCTACACCACTATCAGCACACTTGATTTAAGAGGTTCATACCTCCTCCCCTTGGAAAGTTATTGTCCTACCAGTTGCACCCATTCAGTGGGCTGTGCTCTAGATCTGAGCCCTGAACTTACTGGGGTGACACTGTGAAGATTAAAATGCTTTATTTCACAGAGCCATTCTGTGGGATAGTCATGCTACACGTGAACCAATGCAGCTCAGGGGGAATAATCTCTCAAGTGGGAAGATGAAAGGAAACAGGGAAGAGGGAGTGGGACCACCTGAAACTGAGGGTGGAAGAACAATGTGTAATTGTGGTCGTATTCCACTTAGAGCAAAATCAACACTGTTTTGTTGTAGAACTGAAATCCATATTTTAAGAAAAGCTGTTGTTTTAAAGCATAAATTGCAGTGATCTCTAGGAGCCAACTCCCAATCCCATTGTCGAGATGTTACTTGTACATAGTTCCATTAATTGCAAATTTAAGGTGAAGCCACTGGCAAGAATAACTACTCCCCACCACAGCTATTCTGAAATAGCCCTTGTATTCCAGGCTGTGCCAGAGCAGAAGCATGACCAGACAGTCTCAAAACAAATGCATTCAACTGGTTAAAGAAATTACTGTCAGAGATATGGCAGCATACTACATTAGTGCTCTTACCCTATAATTAGGAGACAAAGTGAAATTGTTTAAGTCACCACTGAAGGTAGCTTCCAGTTGAGGACCATAACTTCAAATGCTTACCCTGTTCAGACTTCCTGAAAATCAAACTCTACCAGTTTCATTTTCTTACTTAACTTCCAGAAACAAGCCTCTCGGTGTCCTCTAGAAGTTAAGTTCATAGCTGGTTTTAGTTTCAATGGTTTTCTTGATATCTTATTCAACACAGTCTTATTCGCTTTGGGCAGGCTTCTGTGTTATCTTTAAGATCACAGTACTTGCTCTGAGTTGCATTCTCTGTCATCAAACACTGAATAATCCCTTTTGGGGCACATTTTCTAATAAAATCATTCCTTTGCTCAGCAGCTCTGCTGAAAGCTTGACCCTGTAGCCATCATTTGTCAAAACTGTCCAGGGTCCAACTAAGGCAGGTTGGTGATCTGGGACCTGTCTTTGGTAGCTGTGCCTGCTTCTCTAGAACATCCAGTTTTCTTTTTTTTTCCCCAAATAATGAAAAAAAAAAAAAAAAAAANAAAACAGAGGGTAACTTTGTCAATTAAAATGAGATCCAAATAAGATCTGGAAAAACATGTCATTTCAAGTGAACATCCACCTAATTGTGTTACTATCAGATGAAAAGGGAGAAAATCCAAAGTAAGTATTTACTCACAAAAAAATAACAGAACAAGTGAGAACTACAGTGGCAAAAAGCAAGGAAATATTTTTTTTTTTTTTCCCCAAAAAAAAAAAAAAAAAAAAAAAAAAAGAAGCAAGCTTTGGCCTTTTGACTTTCTAAATATGAGAATAAGTGACACAAGAGTGACTGCTGCAAGACTTTTCTGTGCTTAGAGTAATACTACTTCAACTATGTATTAGTAGTTAGTGTGGTACCTCCCCCTTTCCTACTCCTCAACACAGTTCATCTCCATGAGGGCATCATGCTAGTATAACAGCATGTACCCATGTGCATATTAGCACACAGCCATTTTTGTAAGGGAACAGAAATAAAATTCAACTAAAAAGGTATCTTCACTTTATTGTTGCCTTTGTTGGACTGCTATAGGCTTTATTTAAAACAAACAAAAAATAATCAACTGACAAGTCTAAAGAAATAACCTTACTGACCCTACAAATTCTTCAAATTCACAGCCCTGTGCCTGCTGGTGGCCTACACCAACACTCCTCCCTCTCACTGGAATGAGAGGTCAACAGTAAAACCTCATAGTGCTGTCATTTGAAATTAGTGCTTTGATTAGCAACAACAATGTAACTCTGAGAAGAATTCACTCCCTATAGAGTTATGAAGTTTACAGAGTTGCTGCTTGCTTTGGAGAACACATCAGAGAAACCAGCTTCTGACAATGCGGCCACTTGGTGGATCACGGGTTTTATTTATCTGCCTCACTTGGTCCAGGCAAAGGCTCAGGACATACGGGCTTTTACAGGTAGAACAGAGAGGTAGAAATGAAATTCCATTGAGTCAAAGTGACCTCAGGTCTACTGCTTCTGCTGAGGACTGCCAGAGCCACAGCAGTGCAATGTCTGCCTTCGCTAGGCTGGGCACAAAGGAAAGATGTGAGGCCTAAGAGAGCTCCATCTCCTTATTCAGGAAACCCAGATGTTTAAGCAAAGAATTTAGATCTCTCCTCCCTAAGCCTTCTTGGGGCTTCCCAACCAAATTATGCTTGCTAACGCACATTCTTCCTTTCCCTTAGCTTTCCTATTTGACTTCACAATCAGATCCGTTATCCAAAGTGCAATTGTACTGTTATTTTCTGTCACCTTCTTGTATACGATACCCTTCTAAAGGGGAAGTTTCTTAAATCCAAACTTCTTTTTTCATAGCCAATTTATAGTTCAGGAGTGATGGTTAAACCTGCAAATACATCCTCTTCTACCTTCCATATCTGGTTAATTCTTTCATTCTTACATGTAGAAGTGGGTCTAGCCCAACAGCCCAGATAGGTCCCTGGATTATCTGGGCACATTTTATAAAGATGAAAATATACTGGATTGTTAAATTCAGTATGATGGGGTAATTTGATCACTGATAGTGATTGTCCATTCATGTAAGATACTGACAGAGTAGGTGGACATGGAGAAATACTCAAATATGGGCCCAGTATAAACGTCTAAATTCTTTCAGAACATTGTTATTTTTCAAGAGTTACTTGAAAGGATACTCATAAAAGTTTTCAGCTTCTTCTCTAGAAGAGCCTCCAAAGAAGAGTTCTTGTGACATTATCTAAGATTTGGACTAGAATTTTGCCCCCCCCC
>VYZW01035705.1:14038-29157 GCA_013401315.1 Balaeniceps rex | reverse complement strand
GGGCGGGCGGGGAGCGGCCGGGGTGCCCCGGGGGGCTCTGGCCACCGGCTGCGAGTGGGTGCTGGGGGCAGGACTAGAGCGGGAGGCACAGGCATGGGCTCAGGCCCGGGTGAGGGCCAAACGGGGCTGGGAGCCGGGGCTTTCCCCCACGCCGGGGAGCCGTCTCCGCCGTCCCCTGCCCCCGCTTGCCTCGGGCACCTGGTAGTTGGGATTTGTGGGGTTTTGCGGAGGTCCTGTTAGGGGTCCTCAAAAGGCAGTCAGCTCTGTGGGGCGTGTTGGGGAGATGCTGAAGGGTAGGGCAAGTAAAACTGTTGAAGCAGCAAGACGAGACTGACGCATGCAAACCTGGCCTTGGCTTTCTGGGAATATAATTGTGCGTGGTTTTTTAAAACTATACTTAGTCGCCAGAAAGATTTTTTTTTTTTTTTGGTAAATATAAACTCTCGTTTAGCCTCAGGATTTGGGGGGGGGAGTCAGCTAGTAACAGGATTTCTATTTTGAGTACGAGGAGCGGATGTTATTGGTGTTAGAGCATGCTGCCAGTGGGTCTCCTCAATAGGGGAATATGCTTCGAAGCTGCTTTTTTATACCACAGTGTGTGTCTATTTTTACAAATTTTGGGAAACACGAGCAAGGCTGATTGTAGAGTAGTAGACTTTGTGAGGTAGTAGTGAAATACTGCTCTTCCCAAATCTAGTGCTTGAGGCCGTAGTGGTAATATGCTGCAGATTTTTTTTATTACTGTGGGAGAAAGCACTGTGGTAAAGTTTAATTCTGTACCAATATATCTGTTTCTTGAGTGCAATATACAGGCAGAGTCCTGAACACTGAGAAAATCCGCGTGCATGGATAGATGCCTTTGATGTGAATAAGACATTCCCAGTAAATGATTCACCAGATGGCACATCAAAGGAAGTTACTCAAATTGCATTTCAGAGCTTCAACTAGTCTCTTGAGTGTGTGGGCTACCATCCAGGCTGCAACATTTTGCATGAGGAGGGAATAGTTTTTAACCATGCTTGCCTCCAAATCTGGCGGTCCTGACTATTTCTTTGAAGGAGGCCAACATTGGCAGGACCAGATGTATGGTCATGACCCTGTTTTGGCCCCCATTTTCTTTGCTGTTGTCTGTTATCTCTCTCTGTTGCGGCCATTGCCTTCCTACCTTCTCCTCCACATCAGGGGAAGGTACTTGGTGCTGATGCTCAAAGATGCAGATGAATCCTATACAGGCGAGGTAAACTTATCCTGGTGGGATGCCACCTGAGGCTCCCTCCACATTTAGAAGAGCTGACACCCACTCGCCCCCTCCAGCTGACGGTAATGAGAGCCCTCATGGTCTTGGGAACAGAAAATGTTGATGACTTTGAAGGAGCCCATTGATCTGCAGCCTAAGCTATGTGGTTTTGGTCAGTTAGATCTGAAATCCAGCAACCTTCTAGCCCCAGCAGTTCTTCTTTCAAGATTTCTCGTGTTTTACTTGCACTCTAAGTATTTGTTTTGCTGGATTGGGATCCAACTCCTCATCTCTTCAGTTATCTATTCCTGATGCTCCCATTTGGATGTGCACTTCAGTTGTTCTCTCAGCATTCGAAGAGGAACAGTCTCCCTTTGGTATATCCGTAAGTGTGCATTTTACAGTGGGGGACGTACATCAACCATTACATGTCTGAGCTTCATCCCCTGTGATTTAAATCTGGAGTGGGTAGAATCTAACACTATCACTTACACAGAGCCCAAATTTACACAGCCATAATGTATGACTAATCTCTGAAATTTTGCCAAGTGCTGGGGAGGCATTATCCAGTTTATTTGTGTGCATCTCTCTCAAGATCTCTTTAAACACTTCACAGTAAGATTTCCAGAAGGATAAAAGTTACTTAAATGAAACCAGCATGTACCAACCTGCCTGGTGCTGCAAGGAAGGTGGAATATTTAGAATATTCAGCTTTTTTTCAGGTAGCGATCTGTATCTGCCGTACTGGGTCCCGAGGTTGCTGATTTTTGGTAGAGAGTGATTATCTGACCTCTTCCTGTTTTGAGGGTTCCTACAAGCTTAAAAATCATATTTCAAAAGTGAAGTAAATTTTGTTTGGCTGATAATTCCACTTTACTGAAGGTGGCTAGAAAAGGGAGTTTTATAAAATCAGTTTGCTTTTCAAGAGTTATCCTAGTTGTTTATCTTCTGATTTTTTTCTCATCCTAGACAAGGAAAATAGGTGAGTCAGTTTTGTTTTTACTTGCAACCACTTTCCCCTTCAGGCTTGAGATGCTGACAGGTTTGTGGGGGCCTTTTTCATGTGGCATAGAACTGGATGCACTACGATCACTTTGGCTGCATTCAACAGCCTCTGATTTCCCTTGTTTGTTTGCTGGTTTGCTTTGAAAAGGGCTGTCAGAAATTTTTGTCTCTCCCCTTCACGCCTGCGCTCCCCACCCAGGTCTTCATTGTGTGATCTAGCCGGTTTATAGGAGACGTGAATCTGCATAGAGTTTCTGTTGGGGAAGTTTTACTAAACTGTATATGGGTATATAAAGATAGATGCACATGACTGCACATCCGTTGCCGCTGCATACAGATGGGATTGTGAGTTTGGCTCTGGCAAGTAGCACAGTCCCCCCATTCTGCTGTAAAAGCTGTGCCCAAAATAGGTACGCCTATTCAGCTCAGTTAATTTGTATGCTGGGAAGTGCCGTGATTTTCTTGGTGTTCGAGAGTGAACCACAAATGCACGTGATAATTTGAGTTGCTGAAACTTACCTGCATTTGATATTTACCATCTCCTCTCTCTGTTTATTGAGAGGAAGTAACAAGTGAGTAGTAAAATCTAAGTAAAGACCTCAGAAACTTGAAGGAAGTATTTCAGTGGCACACTGGTGGCCTCTTGAAATCTTCCACAGTGTAGCAGCACCTCTGGCAACAGCACTGGGACCTTGAGGTCTGGTACCTGGGGACAAGTAACAGCAACTGAACAGGGTCAGCACATCACTGTTGGCAGCGAGGGACAAACCTAGCATGGCTCTCCGACTGGGACAGGTTGTTTTATATGGCTGCAACAAACTGGCCTGGTATAAGCCAGCTCTGTGCAGCACGTTGAGTTCCTGTTCAGGTATTAATTGTGGAATTAGCTACCAGATTTATGCACTGAAGGAAGACAGAACAGAGCAGAGAGGTGTACAGCAATTGCTGTTTCTAGAGCTCTTCCGAAATGAGCCGCAATCTGCAGCAGAAAGGGGGTCATTTGTTTTTGGAAGAAGCTGCCCCACTCAAAAAAAGACACTGAAAGACAGCAAAAAGCATGTCAGAATATCTTTAAAGAAAGATTTCTCCCTACAGCAAAGCCTTTTCCTCACTGGGACTTATTAAAATATAGACATTTTCTCCAAAGGAAAGAAAAGTACAAAGCATGCCATTAAAGCAGAATTTCAAGCTATTTCATTCTGATAGCGTTCTTTCTGCAACGGACAGTGGATGTTAAGGAACGTCGCTTTTAAAAGTTCGTACCACATGCCTTCCACGTTTGAGGAATTACATGTGAAATAAATCACACTGATTTCCCAACTGAAAAAAGTACCCAAAAAGGCAATAAAAGGACTGAGAATTGCCATCTATGACTAATTAGCTGCTTTGGTGCCTAATCCTATGCGGTGGGGTTTTAAAAGTTTTTAATTTACATAAGCAGAGACATAAAAAGAACAGTGTTAAGCTGTGGTGGCAAATTCAGTCCTCTGCCATATCCAGGCATGTGGGAGAGCAGCCCCAAGCCCTGCGGGAAGCAGTGGGACTGTGCTTCCCCTTCCCCTGTTCTGCCGCATCCCTGACATCTGTGCTGGGGGCAGAGGGGACTCTGTTTTTTGCGGCAATATCTTTTGTCAAGGAGATGAGAGCCAGTTGCCTTTAAAGCAAAGGTATTCCCTTCTCCTGGAGTTTGCATTTGGCTTTGAACAGACATTATCAGCGTCATAGGGAAAGCACAGCAAGTGGCCATGTTCAGGGGTGGATCATTTTTCACCCCTGTTTAAAGATTCCTTGTGCGATGGAAAAATGATGTCAGGGTGTATTTATCTGCTTGCAGATACCAAGTAGGGAATTCTCCTTTTGGGTGGGAATGTTATGCTGGTGCATCTATATCGAAGATGTACCCTTGTTATAAGGAACATGCTGAGGAAGAGAGAATTGCATGTCTGCAGAAGGGAGAAAGTATGGCAGAACTATGTTTCACCTCTTTTATGGGCAAAAGATCCACTAAAGGCCATGCGATAGCAGCTCACATCAGAGTTGTCAGGAATCTGCCTTTAAAGTATAGCCTAACTCAACAAAATGTGAAAACAAAGCAGAACAAGCCAAAAACCAACACCAAACCAAACAGGCAAAGCCTCCACCTGGTCCTACTAGGACAGACACCAAATATCACATAGGAACACAGAAGACAGTTCAGACCTGTGTCTTTAATGCCATCTGAAAGTATATTCATTTTATTGGATGTTTAGGGACAATTTGCTTCTATTCCTTCATGCTCTCTTCTCTTTCCTCTTTTTTCCTCTTTTCTGATATTCATACGAGCAGTTCATTTTCTAGTTTGCATTACGTGTAAAGGTCTGGGGGATCAGCTATTGCTGTTCTGGGAGAATGACTGGTAGGCTGGAGGTTCCTGCAACTGGGCAGCACCCTGAATGGGGGAAATTAATGGGGCAAAGTAACTGGAGAGGGGCTCACTTAAACCAACAGGCTTCCCGTATGATGAAGAGGAGGAGGACACGATCTACAACAAAGGGACAGAGTTAGAAGGAAAGTACAGAGCACTTATTAGTTCCTGAGCGCTAGTGAAAGAGCCTGGTTCTCTCTGGTGTTTTAGCTTTGCTGGCAATGTTCAGTGTTCATGTCACAGTCAAGCAACAGCTCAAACTGGACAAGAAAGGCAACACGACAGCACAGCCATTCGGAAAGTCCTTTGCCTCTTCCACAACAGGTTGTATGTGTCAAGGACAGAAATTTGTTAGACGCAGAGGGTGAAATTCACCTGAGCACGTGGGGCCAGCATGAAGGCATGGCATCGTTTGTCGCTTGTTGCAGCCCTGCTCTTGTCTAATCGGTACTGATTGTGGGAGTGTTAGGCGCTAGCTTGCTGCAAAAATGGGCCTTTATTTACATCTGGTATTTTGTGCCACATGACCAATGTTAAAACAATATCTTGTGTAGTGCAAAATGAGGCATGAGTTCATTGTCCTTCAAAGGACAATTTTATTTTTGTTGTTATAATGAATGCTACCCTTTGCAATTGCTAAATCTGCAGTGCTCAGAGCAAGGTGATGGATCATCTTTAATATTTACCACTTTGAAGGCACTGACTGTGCGCATGTGAGCAGGTTCAGCTAATGGTTTTACGCACAAAGCGGATTCTTTTCAAAAGACGGCTCTGAAGTCAATGACATGCTCTCATTCACAGGGGCTAGAAAGTGCAGTGAACTAAAGACATATATGCAGGTAGCAAACAAATAGACAACACCGTGCCCTAGCTAATTTTAACAGATATGTATCCTCGGAAAAATTAAATAAGTAAAAGGCGCAGTCCTTGGGAAATATTGTGCTCCTGCCACTGCCACATCTGCCATGAAAACATAGGAACACTTACAATTTGAAAGATAAGTAACAGCTGATATGTAAAAAGATTCCTGAAAACAGATGTTTTCACATACACATCTGTCTTTCAGGCAGTAGGTCTTGAAGGCTGTGTGACTAGACAATTCTAGCTCCATATGAGGCTGGAAGCTGGAAGAACGTGTCTTTACCAAAGGAAAAAAAAAGTATTGTGGCATGGTGCTTTCTATCTTTTCCTCAAATTTCTTGCCCCCAGATGGCTGTTAACTTTATATCATTTGCAGCCAAGGATCCTCCCACAGGGAGAAGGAACAGAGCCCAAACTGATCCCATCCAAATAGGGCTTGCTCCCACCTCCAGATTGACTAATTCCTGTGTGAAACTCAGGTGAGCCTTCCTGGCACGTGAAATTTCCCCTGCAGTTTCTCTCCAAGGCTTACAGGAAAGCTGCCATGCTACCCAGGACTTGAGTTAGGGCACACTGTCAGCTTCCCGTTCTCTGTTGAAACATTTTAGCCTAAACTCAGGCTGTTTGGTTAGATCAGTAAATTTAGTTTAGAAATGCAGAGAGGTGAAACCATTAGCAACAAGAAAATGATTCGTCCCTTACAAAAATCTGAGCCCTCAGAGATGTAGCCTGGAGAAGCCTGTTTGCTATGGGTGACTTTCTAGCCAGCTATCGAGATGACTGCCAGTAAAATTCAATTGGCAGCATGTAAACCAATATGGTGCCAATTACATATGAACGTTATTTCCCTTAAAATGGTCAAAGATGTACTTGTTCTCCACCAGCTTAGTGATGCAACGTAGTAAGATAATTTAGAAGGAATGCCTAAAAATTTGTGTGACTGGGGTGGTGATGAGGAAAACCTGTTCAGATTAGTAACGTGTGTACTGCCTGCGTGAAAGCTGCCAACGAAGTTCTGGGTGCTTCAGTGCCTGTTGGTGCCAATCGCCTGTTTAAATCAATTCAGCAAGAGCGTGTACTTGTCTGCGTAGCAGGCAGATGTAACAACACACATATGTGTGCGAAAGAACATGTCCCTCACTGAAAGTGTGGAGAGAGATGTACGCTTGGGGAGAGACTGAGCGACGCAAAGGGCGGCTGAGGAGTGACAACCCACTCCTGACTTTCAAAGCTCCCTCCTGGGCTGGCGTTTTAAAGATGGAAGTTGATACAGGTCTGGAAGAGACTGTATGACAGAGCAGGGGTATTTTTTAAAAAAATAAGACTGTAGTGTGAATGTCCACACTGTGAAATAAAAGAAGTAAAAATGATCTTCATGTTAGGTAGTGGCTTGCTTTTGCTTGCATTTTCCTCACAAAATCTAATGCCTATAGATGTAAGTAGGATGACTCAGTGTTGCAGAGGTTGTCGATGGATGGGGTCAGGGAAGACATTCCCCGATAGGGAAAGAATAAGAGAAAGCAGCAATTTTAACTTGTTGGTTAAAACTGCCTATTGCGGGCCTTGGTGCACAAACGCTATTTGCACAAACGTATTTGGGAATTATCTTAAAAAGGTGATCCTCTGTGTCCCAGATCAGACTTGGATAACTTCCCCTCTGGGTCTGCGTTAGCTGCTTAAAGAACGTGTTATGAAAAATTTACTTGCTGTTTGTTGCGTTTTCTTTAAACAGCCTGATTACATTTTGATGACACTGTACAAACACACGGTTGGAATCAAGTGCTAGAAATAGCTTCCTAGAACTCAAATTGGTTTTTAAAATAAGCAAGTAAATATGTGCATGTAAGTCATGCATGCATCCAGGCAGAACTAGTTATTTTTATTCTTCCAGATGAAATTGTCTGTAAAAACATGAGGTGCTATTTATTGTTACCATTATTTATAATTTAAAATGCTAACAGTGACATGAAGTGTTGTCTCAGCTCATTTAACAGGCTGTGAAATGGTTAGAAGGATGATAGAAATCTCTGACAAACTAACCTCAGGTAGAATGTAGTTACTCATATTTGCTACTCAACCCCCGCTTTTTCATAATGGTGAGTAAAAATGGGTCATCTTATTAGGCAAAAAATACTATCATTAGCAAGAAGTGTTTCTATCTCACATTGAGGAGAACATAGATATAGCCCAATGTCATCGCCTCCCCATGGTTTGACTTCAAGGGGAACTGGAGTAACAGGAAAAAAATAGCTGGACTGGCTTCCCGCAGTGAAACCATTGGAGAAGGTATGCTGCCCATCGCCTCGGCTGTGGGGCGTTCACAGGGCATAGCGTCCTTTGCAGCAGGTTTCTCTCCTTAGATCTTTCTACCTTAGGAAAAAGATATTTTAGTCCCTCTTACACATCAATGGACAATTTTGATCCAACACTGGAGTGATTCAGCAAAAAACCATCATCTGTATATAAGATGTAGTCTCTGACACTGGGCTTATTCCCAGGAACAGCCTTATGTCCCTGAGTGGGGTCCCAGAATCGGCCGTGGCGTGGCAAACGCTTTTTGTTGCATTATGGCTCTTTTGAGGTTTTGTGGAGGCAAGTTATTTCACAGTGCTATTGCAGTCTGAGGGGGAGAGGGAAGGGCACTGCCTTGCCTCTGGTCACTGCTGGCAGGAGAAAACCACAGCCAAGTTTGGATTTAGGGGGAAGTTTGGTGGAGACACAGGGACTAGGGATGCTTGGAACGGAAAATTAACTGGCAGTTCTAAAAATTTAAATCCTTTTTTCCCTATGGATGTATTTCTTTAATCTAAGCACTTGAGTGGATGAACTGCTCAATAGTTTTTCGGCATCTATTTCTGTGAGAAACAGGGCATAATTGCAAACCAGGTTTTCCTTAAGGTCCAGAGGCTTAAAACCTCCAATAGAAATTTCCAACCACAAGTGGTTATTATATTGCTTTTAAGAAGTATATTGATAGTAATGAGATATTCTTTGGTTTTTACTGTGTTATTTTCATGAAATAACATTTGCCTTAATCCTTCTTGTTTTGGCGCTCTCTCTTTCTTGGCCTGATCCATATGCCAAATGCCTGTTTGTGCAGCTGGTACCCAACTCAGGACTTAGGCAAATGCAGAAAAAACATAGCTTTGTGACAAGGCAGGAAGAACTACAAAGCTATAGACGGTTATAGCCCTAAGTGTAACTGGGAAAACTATTGAGACAAACCAATTGCTTACTGATGAGAAACATTTCTTAGGGCAAAGTGAGAGTTTGCAGTAAAGTATAGATTCCTACCCCTGCCCCTTTGGATATCCTCCCCGAGACAGGATCAAAACAATCCAAAAAATGTGAGAAATGCAAAGAAATAGTGTCTGATTCACTAGTCCTACCAGACATGAGCTATTGTGCCTCAGTTATTTAGGACAACAGCTGTCGCCTCAAAAAGTGCCTTGGTAAGGGACAGTCGCTATTTACTTCCTTAGCAGCACTGCAGTGCGCAGGGAACTTGAACGCCTGTGGCTGCACAGAGGGTGGCTTATGTGGCTCGGCCTCAAGACCGCATTGCTGTGCCATTTTTCTCTCCCTAGATGCCTACGCTCCAGTACTTGGAAGAAGTCAGACCAGACTACAAACTTACTTCAGGCAGAGACCATTTGCCAAGTATTGTATTCTGCAGAGATATTCTAAATCGTATGAAAAAAAAAGAAAGAGACCATCTGCAAATACTCAGCCTGTATCCACTTTCAGACAAAAAGTCTGATGCCGATCCTGAGAGCTAACTGGAGAATTTCTCCTTTTTCCTGGGAGATTTCTATCAGAAGTGGGATTACGTCTGCTCTACCAGTGATAGATGGTAGTCCTCTGGCTATCAAAAGGAAGGTGATTTTCTGTCATTATTTTCTCATATAGGAGTTTAGATTTGTGATATTCTCAGCGCATTTACTCCCTGTTTCAAATTCAAAATGGCAATCCCTTTAAATGATCCAGTGACTTTTCACTTACCTGTGCAAGATCAATTAGGAAAAATCATAACAGACCTGACCCTAGAACCAGAACATACAGTGCCCAGTTAGATTCTCCCATGACACAAAATGGTGACTTCACCAGCAGGCTGTCCGGCAAACACATGGATGCAACTGTCTCAGATGGGTGTTTTATACACCAAACGCCACCTGCAGTAAATGCACAAGAAAACAAAGCAGGACTGTATACCCAACAGAGAAATCCTGGTATAAAGGTATGATATGGGAGAGACAGTGCAGAACCTCTAAGAAATCCTTTTCATACTGAGCATCCCTTTAATATTGAGCAGCTGAAAGGACCTCTCTGGGTTTACGTAGCAGTATCATTTTTGTGTGACCATAATTTCTGTGTCTGTGTAAATGTCCCCCTATTAGAAATGGATCCAAGTAGCCAATTTCAACCAACTTTGATGTTGAAAGGTATCATTTTGTTCCTTCAACTGCTGTGGAGATAGGAAGTCACATAGAAAAGAGAGACCATATAAATTTCTAAACTTAGATAAAGGCTCCAAAACTCACGCTTTTTTAGACACTGTGTGTCCACATTAAGTGTCTTCTCAGCTGGAGGAAGGCTTCTAGTGAAGTTATCAATCACCTGTGAGGATCCTTGTCCGACAGGATACTTCTGATGGGGTTGATTCTGTACTTATGTAGGGACCACATGTGGATTGACTTCAAAACCAGTGCCCCCGATCTCCCAAGCAGAAACAGAGGAGTACATGTGACTGGTCTACCTCAGTTAACCACACTTCATAACTTGTCTTCTGCATGAGCAACTTTAAGACATAGAGGATCATCAAACTGCAGTTTAAAGTCATGCAGTGTTTAATTTGATTTTTAAGGTTTTCAGTTTGATCTCAGAAATTGTTTTCCAAATTCACATGAGGATGGATTTTTTGTAACTTACTATTTCTGTTATGAAATGTATTTTGAGTGCATTTATCTCATATACGGTGATTTAAAGAGGCTACAGTAATTTAATCTGGAGGCATTTCCAGAGGGATTGACATCAGGAGTACTGGGAGGAGCCAGTTTCTGGACTCTTATCTGGAAAAAGGAAAAACAATTCCTTGCGCTTTTTCAGCCTTTTACAGTTTCTTTTAGAAATCCTACAGGAATATACAACAATCAACAAAATAGTTCATTGAAGCACCTGTTATCAATGTTTTGTTGATGGCATTGCACAGAGGCATGGCCACAGTGCCGTTTGGAGCACCAGAGCAGTTGAAGGAGGACTGCAGAATATTAAAAAACCTTGAGCAGAAGATGAGCAAGCTCTCAGGGTAAAATTAATCTGAGAACACCTGAAATAATAAGAGTTTAACTATTCTGGCCTCCGTGTCTAATTATCAGAGAAAGGTAAGGATGATGCATCCTGGCTGATTTAGGCACCTGCATGTTTTAGGATGACGTCTTCAATGACTGACTCCATGACTACCTTAGAGAGGATACCTGCTTCACACTGCTCAGTTAGGTAAAATGGAGCCTACAAACTTTTCTCTTGCCATTGCTTTCACCTTGATAGGGTTAGGCTTTAGCTCTCTGTCGTTGACTAGATGATTAATTTTCACCTTATCCAGTCAAGACTGAAGCAGAAATGCATGACAGTAAGGTCGTTACCCATATTTCATTTGTTTTGTAGGACTACATGTTGACCTTCTGCCCAGCTAAGTGAATGGAAAGACTTCAAGCAACCTCAGCAGGCTGAAATGAAGAAATGAGTTAGCGAGGCTAATAATTTTGCCTTTTAACTTAGCCCTGGCTTCAGTAAGCATTCAGGTAAACACCCTAAATTCCAGAGTCTCTGCCCGTTTAACCAATCTATAATGTCATGGTAATCAAAGTCAGTGGCAATCAATGGCAACAGTTTGCTTTTCAGTTTAAAATTAAATAAGTAGAAGTCAGTTATAAAAAGCCTTGCAGATTCTTTTCCATGCGTCCAGTACAAAGCTTCATGTATTTCCATTTAGGACAAATCTGAATACGAATTGAATAGATTTCTACTGGCACACTCTGATGATATTCAAGGAGTAGGTGTAGCAAGCTGTGGGAACTAAGAAATTAAGAAAAATATTGCAGTGCTGTCAAGAGTAGGTGTAGACATTTTGTACCTGCTAAACCAAAATGATGGGCCTAACATTTAAAATAATATGCTGAGGTAACACTCGAGCAGAAGAGTGATTTAGATAGACAATGATCTTTCCTCTGCTCTCCAGTTTCCCCAATACTAGAAGGAAGCCAAATGCTTTGCAATGCAAATAGTGGCAAACAAAAGGATGGTGTGAAGGTGTGATTCAGCTGAAAAAAATGTTTCACTTAAGAAACCCCAGAAGGCAGGATACAGATCCCCTATTTAATTCACCCTACCCCCTTCTGGCTTCTCTGCACTAGCGCAGCAGTGGCTGTGCAGGATTTTCCTTGTTTTGTAGGTTGTGCCTTGGGTTTCTTTGCCCTTCAGTGGAGGCTTGTCTGGAGAAGAAAACATGGTTACAATGCTTCCTTTTTTATTGTTGCTGTCTGCTGGGATTACTCTTAAATTAGGGAGCAGAATAGTTGCTAGCTGAATCCCAAATCTCTGGGTAATATAGATGGCATAAAGCCTTCTTCATTTCAAGTTAGTATGTGTGCTGCAACAGCAGGACAGCGTAGCTGGAGTTAGGCTCGGAGTGCAGAGAGAACATCTCGCCTCGTACAACACCTGCAGAAATGCCATTTAAAGCCTCAGTCTCATGTTCCCTTAAGAGAAAGAACTAGAAGTTTGGTGAAATGTTTAATTTTTTAATTAAGCATCTGACAGATCAACTGAATTATGAAGCTTGATTTTATAAGGGAAAAACTGAACGTCTCTAGGAAGTGAATGCAACAGAGGACCAAAGCAGAAGCAGGTGCAAGAGCGTGAAAAGCCAGACTTTGCAGTAACGTGTTTCTAATGTATTGGAAAACTGGGCATTTGAACCAGCTGAAGAGCAGATACACACTGAGCTTGAGAAGATACTATTCATGTTAATTAGGGCTGAGTCCTACACGTTTAACTCCCACTGATTTCTTAAGGGTTCCAATTCAAGTCAATGTCAGTAGGAACGTGTAAGGGTTGCAGGCACGGGCTCTTTATGCTATTAGTAGTCACTTTTTGGGACTTATTAAGACTAGGATTTGCTGAACAGACTGTACTGCAAAACCATGCTAATTAGCATCTAAAATTCTTGGAAAGCTGCCACAGATTCCTGGGAGCTGTCTACACCACCAGCAAAAATGGCTTTAGAGATGCTGATTGCCTGAAATAGGTTGGGGCATAACTTGTCCTTTTGCAGTGTTTTTTATTGCATCCATGCAGCCACTCTGGCTTTTGACAAAATCTTTTGGTGCACACCTGAGACAGCTGTTCTCGGTAGTCTCGCAGGAAGCATTTCTGGAAAACTTGAACCAGTGGGTTTGTTCTAGAGTCTAACCTGGAGTGCTGAACTACTTGGGATGATGCTTGGGTGGAAAGTGTTTCAGTGTGTCTTTTTTTACATGTTGTATTAGTTTTCTGTGGTAGCGCACTATCTTGTGAGTTGGTGAATGAATTTTGGTAAGGCAGAATTATAGCAATTCTTTCCTTTGTTTATCTCTACAGTAAGGCTATCATTTCCAGCTGCTCCCGTAGTTTACATAAAACTCATCAAAGGGTTTCAGCCATCAATATTTGTTGAGACTGGAGCTCCTCCACACTTACTTTGGTCAAGCATTGATTCAACAATAATGCGGTTCAGTTAACTTGAGACTTTCACTTGTTTGGTTTCAATTCCAGGAATGGTCTCTCCATGACGTGTTCCTGTTTCTAGTTTTCCTCTGTAGCCCAGAAAGTTACTTGGAGATTTTTGAGGCTCAAATCCCATCCCTGACTGATTCAGGAGAGGCCAGACCACACCTTAAGAGGTATGCCTTACTGTGAGGCAAAAGGGCACTCTGATTTGGCATCTCGTGTTCTCCCCTCTTTTGATGGGTCTCTCTTGATGTGTCTGAAATCCTGTCCATACGCAGCTTGTAAGGATCATACCTTGATTAAGCAAAAGCCTTTTGGCTCCCTGATGGGATTTCTCCACTGGATGTAGTGCAGAAAGACTTGAGAAAGTTGCAGTAGCTAAAGAACAGGGGAGAATATCAAAAATGGGGAAAAAACATAGTGTCTATAAATATATAGCCTAGGGTAGGGCTTCCCAGCTGTGGCATGCGTCCTGCCAATGGTACGCAGAAGACTTCAGGATGGTATTTCATGAATATCTGAATGCCTCCTTATCCTCAGGAATGTGGCCCATGATGGAGGCAGGAACTGCTGCCGCTGCCGTCTCTGCCTTGAGGTGAGACTCGAACACTTCGGAGGGAAGCAGAGCTCCCTGTCCTCTGCCTTCCACCAAGGAATACATACCTTTGGTCCAGAAGTTCATGATTTTCCTTGAAGGCTAGCCCCCTGTGTTTGTGCCCTGGTTATAAATGTCAAGGGGCAAATGGGGCCGCCAAGCACCTGTGTGAAATTCTGATGAAGCAACGAGGCTTTTCAAATTTTCCCTTCTAACTGCATTTTCTTATATTTTAAATAAGCATATGTTAGCCAGGAGACTTCTGTCTTCTGTAGAAAGCTGTTAGCAACACTATATATCTCACTCGTTCCAGCACATTTTACTTCTCGCAAATGTTGACAACCATGTGTGAAGCAATGAGGATCCGTGCTTGTGACCATCACCCGCCGAGGAGGAATTTGGAGAGGAAAGCCAAGAAATCAGGGACGAGGGATGGATGGGAGACACTATTTTGGCTCATTCGTTGCATCTGCTGGAGACAACCAGAGCTGCAAAACTGGCAGCAGCAGTGAGAGATGGCTCCCATTCCTCTCCAGTCAATCTAATGAATAATTAATGCACTTTTATTTTAATATATAATAGCATAATACACTTTTCACAATACGTGCTGCTAGCACGGCTACTTAAGTACCATCATATTAAAGATGCATAATTAAACGAACTGCAGAAAACCAAGAACACGGTTAAAAATTCATGGCTTGCGTCGCAGCAGCGGTGGCTGCGTACCGCAGGGCCGTTAGGGAAGCGGCCACAAGCCTCCCCTTCCAGCTCCTGTAAAGAATATTGATGAGACAGAAGTGGCATCGGCCTATTTTCAGAAAAGCAAATTAACGAGGACCAAAGAAACGGGGAGCCAGGAAAGGTATTGTCTTGAGCTTCACTATTCAACACCCGCTACTCTAGGTACACGGTGCGGAGTTAGTAGTGCTATCGATCAGGGTTAGTAACGCGTTCCTGCGGATCTGCGGAATCAACCGGACGATTTTAGCGCCGTTGGCCGCCTTGGTGGTCAGCACCCTGCGTGCCGCGGCTGGCCGCGGAGGAGGCGCGGCCCCGCCCCCGCGCCTGTGGGCACAGGGCGCTGTGTCGCGCCGCTGTCGCGCGTGGGTGGCCGAAGCCCACGGGCGCCGCAAAACGCGGACGTCCCCAAGGCAGCCGGAGGGGCGGGAGGTGGGCGGGGCCGCGGCGGCCGTTGCGGGGGGCGGGAGTTTTGAACGGCGGCGCCGCTGAGGAGGATGTGGCGGCGGGGC
>VYZW01035702.1:0-10430 GCA_013401315.1 Balaeniceps rex | reverse complement strand
AGAAAGTAGTCTCAGAAGTTCACAAATCCAGAAGATTTGCCCACCTCTAGTATAGCTTTGAATAATTGGAACAAATTAGATTGGCTTTGTTTTGCAGAAGAAGAAACCACGCTGGCTGTTCTTAGGATTGCTTTTAAAGTATTTCCTTTTGATCTAAATGTTCTCCAATTCATGTCAATTAATGTCAAAATGACTGCTTTCTATTTTCCCACCATTTCTTAAAGCCTTTCAAAATAATGGTCAGTGGACTGTAATATCTTGCCTGCCATATCTGCCCAGCCTTACACACTTTTTGGGTGTAGGCAGAATTGAAACTTTAAAGATATTTATCTAGTTCCTGAGGCAATGGAAAAGTAAATTAATTTCCAATATTTTTGTAATGGCTGTAAGAAAGCTGTTATGAGAAAAAAGCAAAGTTCCTTTTTCTTGGGAAATCAAACAAAGCTTGAAACTCCAAGATCAATGAAATTATGCCTTGGCAAAACCCCCTTTCTGTGTTACAACAGCACACAACAGTACACATACACAAAAAAGATCCAAAAAGATGTTTTTAGACAACATCTTGAAGACAAATACCGTAGAAATACTTAGCTGATTTTTAGTGGTAGCCTGTACCTTTAACAAACAAGAAACATTTTCCTCTTCATTTGCCTGTCTTTGCTAATAAACCAAAGTGACGAGTCTGGCTGGAGCTGAGTGCGGAATGGGGAATGACTTTCTGTCAGAGCCACAATCATCTTTTGCTGTGCAGCTTTTATTATTATTTTGATAATTGCTTCATATTCCCAGAAAAGGAGCACCTTTGGGCTGGAACTAGAAATTCTTAGAAGCTGCAGAGGAGGATTTTTTTGTTTCCTGTTGCAGGAAGTTTTGGGTTTATTCCTGTCTGAAGAAAAAAATATGATGTGTCTAACAATACAAGGAGAGGAAATCAAACCTTGCATTTTGTACACTCAGAAATATGCCTTTGGTATAGATGGTTGAAGCCAGTCTTAGCGTCGTGCTATTAAAAAAGCTGATGAAAAACTGAAAAGCAGACCTGTTTTCTCACACAACTTGCAACTCGTTTGTAGAACTCATTATCATATGATATTGCTGAAGCTAAAAGCCAGGGAAGAGTAATGTGGTTTAAAAAATCCTCAATCTTTTTCAGGATTACAAGTTTATTCAGAATTATAGTAATGGACATGAACAACAAGATCATGCATGGGCTTTTTAAAGGAATTTATGAGAAGGGCAGGCTTACCCGTTGCGGGGTTTATGCAGGGAAGAGGCAACTTTTCAGAGGTCAGGGTCCCTGGTGCATGTTCTCCACTGCTGGTTGCCTGCAGGTTTTCTTGTCACAGCTGGCCAAAGCCTCTGTCAAGCACAGGATATTGGACTAGCAGCATAACTGCTCTGATAATTCTTGAATTCCTGTGGTATCTACTGGAAGACGTAAAAGAACCGATGCACAAAACTCACGCCAACTTCCAGCTGAGGGGGCTGGATTTTGCTGAGATTCTTTATTGCCAACCTGAAAACAATCGTGTCAAGGAAAAAAGCTCCTTCCATTGCCTTCCCAACCTCTACAAAATGGCATCTTAAACCAGGTGCAGATTTGGCTCCAAAACCAGGAAGGATTGGGAGTAGCACATTAAGCCCTGTGGACAGAAAAGGGACAGAACATTTGCCCTGTTAATTCTGTAGCCAGTTTTTGCTGTGACAGCTGCATAAAACTTTTCAGAATCAGAAAGACTTCAGTCAGACGTGAATACTTTGAGAGGAAAATGAATTACAAGTATCCCCTTGCCTATTATAAATAACTTGGACCTAGTTTCCTGAAATGATGCCTCAAAAGCCCTCTTCCTTTTCTGATACTGCTTAAATTACAATAATTTTCAGGGTTGTAAGGAGTCGATGGATCGAATATAGTGATTTCCTGAATTCTCAATTCTAATTATAATTCTGCAGGCTGACAACATAAAATATGAGTCAAAGTAATAACCCAAGGTCATCTTTGTGCTGCATAAAGTAACTTATTTGAAGTGTCATGCTGATTAGGAATATCTAACAGAGAACACATGCTCCTTCCCTGTGCTTACTGTTGTGTGACTTATTAGCTTGAAGGACAACTTTCTGCCTTCGTCAAACAGACCTTGTCAAAGGAGAGAAAAGACATTTTGAAGTCTGAGCAGGAGCCTGAACAACACAAAAAATTCCTCATCATGGGGAATTCATAAAAAATGAATCTATTCCTTATTTATGAATAATGTGAAGTATTTGTAACATTAATAAAATATATTGCTTACTGTAAGGCAGATATTTAATGAGCACAACGCCTTGAACTCTCTGGAGAAGGGGGGCAAAAAGAGAGATGTACAGAAATGTCTGTTCTGTCAATTCCCAGTTTCTGCCTATTCCCCTTCTAGGGACTGGAATGCAGTATTGTCAGTGGTTTGACTCTAATGAGATGTAATGTGGTTGTACATGTGAAACTCCAGTGAGTTATTTATAAATGAAACGTATGTTAGAACAACAGCAGAAGTCTTGTAATGAAGGGTGAGCACAGAAAAATGATGGCCTTC
Organism: Balaeniceps rex; assembly: GCA_013401315.1. Classification (NCBI taxonomy): domain Eukaryota; kingdom Metazoa; phylum Chordata; class Aves; order Pelecaniformes; family Balaenicipitidae; genus Balaeniceps; species Balaeniceps rex. Next base: position 7,863 of record VYZW01035702.1, on the reverse strand, counting down.
TCTGCCTAAGAGATGTAAAGACTTTCTTTTTTTGGCAAAATACTACATCATTCACAATACATTTCTCCCTGAATGAGTATTAATCCTGGCAGGTTGTTCCAAAATGTAAATCCAACATGATGAAAAATGTACCGCTTTTTTCACATAGCAACAGCATAGTCATAATGAAGCTTGCTCAAGTGTAAGTTACTTTTCCATTCCTCAGAGGCTCTGAAAAAAGTGGATTTCAAATTAAATTTTCTAAGCCTATTCTCACTGCATTTGCCATGTTTGTGGACAGACAAATTTCAGAATATCTGCCTTGGAGAGTTATGGTTTTGTCCTCATTTAACAACTTTTCTGAGACTAAATTGCCGGGGCTTTTTTAAATTTTCAGTTTGAAATCTGTGATTATTTTAGCATTACAGTTTCCTATCAGTGCTGGTACTTGCCCTCAAGATCGTAATCAAGGCAATGGGAGATGCTATGCTAGGAAAAAAGAGAAAAGTGTTCTTTTCTCAGGTTGTCAATAATAACTCCTTGTAAATCGATGGCAAAGACAAGACAGGTTGAAGTTTCCAAATGCGGTAACAGTTCGAGTAGGCTCCAGGCTTGTTTATAATAAAGAGACTTTATGTTTCGCTGTTTCTTGATCAGGGCAACCTTGACAGGTCCCGTTGTCTTTTTTTGGAATCTAATGTGTTTTTCAACTCACAAGGGGGATAATTATGAGGCATTTTTACTTCTGCATTTCTTCTCTTTTCCTGCCATGTACTCCTTCGGTTCAAGAAGTTTGCTGGATGTTAAGATAAAGGTATTTGTCTTGTGTCAAGAATGATCTGGCTTGGTAATCTTATTTAAGGAAATGAGCTTCACTCTCCTGTAATACGAGTATTTTTGATGCTGTCTTGCTTTTCCCTGCCTCGCTCAGCCCCTTGCTCTTTGCACCAGCTTTGACAAAAGGTGCCTGACACGGTATGTAAAAAAATGCCCCTGTGGGCCGCTGTGGCCATTATTTGTCATTTCCAGTGGGTTTTGGACATTTACTTCCCTGAATCTATTACACATCTCAAACTTTGTGCCTGTCACTTGTGCAGGCAGTGTTTGCACCAAGTCAGAAGTGAAGGTATTGGGCTCTGTGGGTTGCGGCAAATGGCATTTTTCACCTCCGGCGCTTGGTAGCGTGAGCGAGTTAGTGCTTTTCTACAGGGATTTCGCAGCTCTCTGCAGTCCTGGGAAGTTGTTTTGCGCAGAGCTGCCTGTGCTTTCCCACCAGCTCTGCCTGTAGAATTACACACTCCAGTTGGAACTGGATTTCCCTGTGAGTGCTTGTCAAGGTGACATTTCAGACAGCACCATGTTTGAGATCCAACTCCTCCTTCTAGGAGAGGTGTAGCCCACAAACTGCTTTTACTTTGCTATCCCAGTTTTCCCTTCCAGGCTGGCAGTCAATGTGTTTCATTTTGCACTTAAAAAACAATGTTCATTTTTTGATGATAATGCTGCTCCTCAGAGTGCTGCAAGCAAAAATCAAGAAAATACGGAGCCACATTGCAAAACATATCTTCTGGCAACATGAAGATTTTGCAGCTCCGTTTCTGACTCTGTCAATACNGATTTCCACGCCAGACCTTGTGAGGAGGAAACGTGGATGATGTGCCACCTCCATGTTTTGTGAGTTCCTCGTGCCAAGTCAGTCCCCTGCCTTTGTGCAGCAGGAACCAGAGACCAGGTATTCAGTCCTCAGGGTAATGTGTGCAAGAGTGAAAATGAGCAAAAAGGCAGAAAGCCTTATTTATTTTAATCTCTTCCCTTATCTGGGAGGTAGAAGGTCCCTGTGAATTAATTGGTTGAAGGATGGATTTCCTCAAACACCATTAGTTTTTGCGTTTGCACACACACTTGGAAGACATTTGTGCTTAGCTCCCAGCACATGGTGTATTCCTTAAATTCCTGGAGCGTTTGCACACCCTTTATAAATAGTCTGAACAGGAAAACCACACTGAAAGATTTTAGGTAAATTATTCAGATGATGATGATTAAAAATAATTGGAGCTCCATTAGTATGGTTCTGTAAAAATAACAAATGGAAATGTACCAGGATGAAGTATGAAAAGAGAGATTTAGAAGGTTCAAATAAGCTAATTACTTTTCATTCATTTTGTATTACAAAACTTGATCATGTTTTAATACTCTGTTTGTTATGTCATTTTGCCATATCTACCTTTGCCACAATATATTAATCCAGAAATTCCTAGATTTAATTATTTACAGATTTTACATTTAATTATTGCATAGCTTAAGTTACAAAATGCTTATGTTGAAATGTTTTACCTTGCATGACAAGAAATACCATAAAATGGGTGAAATCCATCTCTTATGTAGCTACAAATTAAAAAAAAAAGTTTTTCTGAGACAAGACAAATATTAAAAGTAAAACAATTATTTTTTCATAAAAATTATTATCACAGTAAAAAATGATGATATAATGGGTAGGTGATTTTCCATTGTTGTTTTCCAGCAGAAACAAAATAGAGGGAATTTTTTGTCCAAACCATTTGGTGTAAAAGAAGTATATATCAAAAAAGTGTAGTTGAGAATTCTCAGCCCTAATTAAAGGACTGTTGGATGGGACGGTACAGAGCTAGGCCTTGTTGCAGGGCATATATTGAACAGTTGCTGCATCTGAGTTAAACCTTACCTGGATCCCACTTACCATAGCTGCACACGTGCTTCCTACAGAACACAGGCAAGCAGGTGAATGCTCAGTATATTGGATGTTCTGGAGAGTGGGAAGCCAGGAGAGGGGTTAATATATCAGGGAAACATAACTGAAATGAAGAATGGACCAAAGCTCTGAAACAGAGAATTAGCCTTTCTCACAATCTGCACACCTGTAGTGCCTGGGAGGACGTGAGAAAATAGGATTTCATACCTGGGTGATGCCTGAAAGAGTCTGGAGCTGCAATCTGGAAGACAGCACATCTCTGCACGCTTCCCTCATCCTCTGTTCGGGAGAGCAAGGATGGGAAGGGTCTGATCTCCATCAAAGACCTTGGTTTCCTCTGCTCAAGGATATTTCATTCTGACTTGCCACTTGGCTCAGAAAGGCCCAGGTAGCAGATACCATGCTACTGCCTTAAGCTGTAAGCAACTTCTGCACAACTCAGAGATTTTTTCTTTTTTTACGATAATCCCTCTGAATGCTCCAGAAACCTGGCCCTCATAACATATGTCTTTTTCCTTGGCACGTTATGTTAGAAACTGATTTGACCATTGGCTCACAGGACTCAGGGTGATCACCTGTCACCACATGCTGCATAAGGATGCCTCTGCTGTTGCTAATGCTGACCATGGTCTGTAGTGGAAGAGTATGGGAATATTATTTCTCCTTCCCCCTACAGCTTCCTCACTTCCTCACTGTTCCCCTGAGAAAGATTCTTCTCTCTTCCATTTTCACTGTCAGGAGAGGAATAATTTTCCATTTTCTTAGTGTTTCGGTCATTTAGCTACATCTTGGTCTTCAGGGATACTTCTGCAAAGTCAGCCTTGAATATTTACAATAGAGCCAAAGCAGGGGCAATACCTGTTTCTGTCTGAAAATTCTCTATAGTGTTTTTCTGAGTATTCCCAAATAGTACTTAAGATAGGATGCATTTAAAAACTGCTACACAGCTCAGGATATGCCTGCACTGTACAGGATAGCGGGAACACGGCTCTCTAAGGTAACGCTGACCCACATAGATTACTGACAAAGTGGATGCTACACTTGGGTATCTATTTGGGTCAAGAAGTGATACTGCTGTGGTTGTTGGGTGCTATCTCCAACTAATGTGCTTCTTTCAGGCTTGAAGTGGCTCATGCAGTGCCACACTGCGTACCCATTGTACCCATCAAGGCTTTCACCATTTTAAGTTCTGGTCTTATTGTATATTGCTGTGAAGGGATGAGACTACACACAGGTGGTTTGGAAAAAAAATCCTGCACTAGTTGGCAGTTCTGTGTTTCTCTGTTTCTCTGTGCTTCTCAGTATCCTGAGACACTTAAGTGTTCAGGTATTCAAGAAGTGCTCCACCAGACAGGAATAATCTCTAGCTGGTGTATTTTGAGATTAAATATTTACTGTATTGATTTCTTCAGATTGATATAGATACCCATTAAATATACTACTATAAAATGTCTTCACGCTCTTCCATTCATCCATCTGCTTAGTCACATCTATCCAGAATAACCCAGAAGCACAGAACAGACTAAAATGTTCCGACCTGAGTATTCCAGCTCTAGCAAATGGTCTGTAGTGCTCGCTGCTGTCAGCAGGTGAAGGATGACCTCCAAAAAGAGCTATTACAAAATGTGAGGTGTCTATCTCATGGATTGGAAACACATGTCCAGTTTATGGGACATTTGGACAACAGTTGAGATGCACAGAGAGAAGGCAGTTTTCTGGGTGAGGAGTAGGTGATTCAGAGCACTTCAGGTTAAAAGTGATGTTAACAAGCCTACTTGGGAGCCAATAAATAGCCACTCTTCTACAAAAGTATCTCATAATGTTTTAGTAACAAGAGGAGAGCAGGGCAAGAGATGTCTAAGGAACAGGAGAAAATGGTAATAAAACCTTTGTTTGACTATCACTTTCCTGTAGCCTGCCACAAAGATGAATCGTGTTACTAGTACAGAGGCTAGTTTGATGCATTATGCCTCAAAGGTGACACGTGAGGGCACTTTTTTATCTTCTTTTTTGTTATGGTTGTTTTGCTTGCAGCTAGTTTTGTGTTCATCACAGCAGTTCTCTTTCCTCACTTTTTCTTTCATATTTCCTCTCAAATTTCCCTTCTCTTATTTACTTTTTTAATTTGATTCCTCATTTCCTTTCTCCATATCCACAAGATGAAACTAAAGTGTCTTTTTTCTTCTTTCAACATCTGCCTACCTGTTTGACTTGACAGCATTCATGGGCAGCTAGATTTCCTTTTGAAGTTGAACACTAACTTTTGAAGTGAGATTGGGAAACAGTTTTAACGCTTCTTTACTGAACTTCTTCATTCAAAGCTAAAATTTTTGCAGGCAAACTCTCTTAGAAGCCAATGCCACAGGCAGGAGGAAGGGCAAATGTGATCTAAGTTGCTTTCCAAGAAACTGAACATCAAAGAACAATCACTACCTATTCCCTGAGCTATGCAAAAGGCTGGATTTCATAGAATCATAGAATGGTTTGGGTTGGAAGGGACCTTAAAGATCACCTAGTTCCAACCCCCCTGCCATGGGCAGGGACACCTTCCACTAGACCAGGTTGCTCAAAGCCCCGTCCAACCTGGCCTCGAACACTTCCAGGGATGGGACATCCACAGCTTCTCTGGGCAACCTGTTCCAGTGTCTCACCACCCTCTTAGTGAAGAATTTCTTCCTTATATCTAATCTAAACCTACCATCTTTCAGTTTAAAGCCATTACCCCTTGTCCTATCGCTACACGCCCTTGTAAAAAGTCCCTCTCCAGCTTTCTTACAGGCTCCCTTCAGGTACTGGAAGGCTGCTATAAGGTCTCCCCAGAGCCTTCTTTTCTCCAGGCTGAGCACCCCTAACTCTCTCAGCCTGTCTTCATAGGAGAGGTGCTCCAACCCTCTGATCATCTTTGTGACCCTCCTCTGGACCTGCTCCAACAGGTCCATGTCCTTCTTATGTTGGGGGCCCCAGAGCTGGACACGGTACTGCAGGTGGGGTCTCGCGAGAGTGGCGTAGAGGGAGAGAATCACCTCCCTTGACGTGCTGGCCATGCTTCTTGTGATGCAGCCCAGGATACGGTTGGCTTTCTGGGCTGCAAGTGAACATTGCAGGGTCGTGTTGAACTTCTCATCAACTAAGTCCTTCTCCTCAGGGCTGCTCTCAATCCATTCTTTGCCCAGCCTGTATTTGTGCTTGGGGTTTCCCTGACTCATGTGCAGGACTTTGCACTTGGCCTTGTTGAACTTCAAAAAGTTCTCATGGGCCCACCTCTCAAGCCTGTCAAGGTCCCTCTGGATGGCATCCCTTCCCTCCAGCTTGTTGACCGCACCACACAGCTTGGTGTTGTTGGCAAACTTGCTGAAGGTGCACTCAATCCTGCTGTCCATGTCACCAACAAAGATGTTAACCAGTGCCCGTCCCAATACGGACCCTGAGGAACACCACTCATCACTGGTCTCCACTTGGACATTGAGCTATTGACCACAACTCTTTGAGTGCGACCGTCCAGCTAGTTCCTTATACACAGAGTGGTCCATTCGTCAAATCCTTGTCTCTCCAATTTAGAGACCAGGATGTCGTGCGGGACAGTGTCAAATGTTTTGCACAAGTCCAGGTAGATGACATCAGTTTCTCTTCCCTTATCCACCAGTGCTGTAACCTCATCATAGAAGGCCACCAAATTTGGCAGGCATGATTTGCCCTTAGTGAAGCCATGTTGACTGTCACAAATCACCTCCTTATTTTCCATGTTCCTTAACATAGTTTCCAGGAGGATCTTGCCAGGCACAGAGGTGAGACTGAATGGCCTGTAGTTCCCTGGGTCTTCCTTTTTTCCCTTTTTAAAAATGGGAGTTATGTTTCCCCTTTTCCAGTCAGTGGGAACTTCACAGAACTGCCACGACTTCTCAAATATGATGGATAGTGGCTTAGCAACTTCATCCACAAGTTCCCTCAGGACCCATGGATGCATCTCATCAGGTCCCATGGTCCTGTGCACCTTCAGGGTCCTTAGATAGTCTTGAACTTGATCATCTTCTACAGTGGGTGGTTCTTCATTCTCCCAGTCCCTGCCTTTGCCTTCTGTGACTTGGGTGGTGTGGCTTGAGCACTTGTCGGTGAAGACTGAGGCAAAAAAGTCATTGAGTACCTCAGCCTTCTCCATATCCTGGGTAACCAGGCCTCTTGTTTCCTTGCAGAGATGGCCCACATTTTCCCTTGTCTTCTATTTATCACCAACGTACCTATAGAAGATTTTCTTGTTGCACTTGATGTCCCTGGCCAGATTTAATTCTATTAGGGCTTTAACTTTCTTAACCCAATCCCTGGCTGCTTGGACAATTTCTCTGTATTCCTCCCAGGCTACCTGTCCTTGCTTACACCCTCTGTAGGCTTCCTTTTTGTGTTTGAGTTTGTCCAGGAGCATGAACAAGGGTTCATCCACGCAGGCCTCCTGGCATTTTTGCCTGACTTCCTCTGTGTTAAGATGCATTGCTCCTGAGCTTGGAAGAGGTGATCCTTGAATATTAACCAGCTTTCTTGAGCCCCTCTTCCCTCCAGGGCTTTATCTTTATCTTTATCTTTATCTTTATCTTTATCTTTATCTTTATCTTATCTTTATCTTTATCTTTATCTTTATCTTTTCTTGGACAGATTTATTCTTATTTGAAAATCTTGCTCTCAGGACAAAGGTTTTCAAGTGAGATTAAATTTTTCAGTATCCCGAGCTGCAATGCACTGTCGTGACCAGTCAAAGGGCAGTCAGTGGGAGTAAAGTTTTTTGTTTCTCTAGTTTAGTTAGAAGTTTTCAAACCAAATGGGGGTTCACTTCACCCCAATTATTTTTTCCTGCTCCTCTTCCCCAGCCTGGTGCTCAGAAGCATTTCCAACAGCTTGTCTTAAAGCCTGGTTTCTAACAAAACTAAGCTGGTGCTGCTTGACCTGTTCCAAATTTCACTTTTATCAGGCATTCCTTTATTTATTTTCAATATTCAAGTTTAGAAAGACATCTTCTGAGCAGAGCAGAGGAGATGGAAGGAAATAGAGGAGAGAAAGATTAGAAGAGCTGGGCTTCTTTCCTTTCTTTCCTTTCTCTCTTTTCTTTCTTTTCTTCTCTTCCTATTTATGGAGAGAATCAGAAGAGTAAAAGTGAGAAAACTCGTGGG